>JAWQFJ010026053.1:280000-297500 GCA_034096865.1 Theodoxus fluviatilis | reverse complement strand
CGACTGTCCGTATGTACATGTACATAATACTCCATTCAGCATCGACATTAGTACTCTCTCAGAAACTTGTAATAGAGGACAGAAACTTTGCAGAGAAAATAAAAAATTCGCCGTCTCAGACAGCGTCCTCACATTTCCCTCCAATGAGTAGGTCAGACAACACGAAACAGGTCATGGTGACAGAAAAAATAAAATCAAGACAGTAGTAGTCCTCCTCCTCCTCCTCCTCCTCCTGCTTAGTTTCGTCGGTGGGATTCATGAATCCCAACTTCATCTACACAAAGATTTAATTAAAGCAAATAATCAAAGAAACGAGGGACGTCGAAAAATTAAGAACTAAATGCCTGCTACAGAAAAAGTACGCTTCTTTCCAGAAATCGTGTGGCAGCTAATCACTGTCCAACGGACAAGGCACAAGTACACCAGACAGCACTACGAAGCTGCAGGAGAGAACAAAGACGACCCCAGCATCTCATCTTCCCGGACTGAATTGCCTGCTTTATCTATACAGCTCTAGCGCAAAGCAACCGGCAGACTGACAAGACCCTTAAGTGCTCAAAGGGGTCAGAGGTGATGCGCAGTGTGAGATAGCGCTGTCGAGAAGGACCCCAAGTACACCCAAGTTGACAAGGCCAGGGTCCTTATCTGCTGGCCACCAGATAAACCGAGAAAGTGCAACCAGTGCGACAGTGAGAAGACAGGATGTCCGGAAATCCCGCTGTGTTGTAAACAAAGATGTCCAATACATCACCGCCCATCTACGTGTGCGCACCCACTCAAATGAACACAAACGCTCGCGCGCGCGCGCCACACACACACACATACACACACACACACACACACACACACACACACACACACACACACACACACACACACGTGCGCACGAGCGCGTTTACGTTAACCACCAAACGAAATATAATGGCGCAGATATCTGCGTTATGAAAAACGCTTTGCAAAACTGCATCCTCTGAAGAATTACCAGCAGTTACTTCCACAAGAGGAGAGGGTAAAAATGGAACCAGAGAGGCAGTATAAATCATTCTGGTGTCAGAACGACTGTAAATAAAAGACAGAACAGGCACAGCACCGCATGAGTAAGCTAAGTAGCTTACCCTTCTAAGCTGATACTTCACTTCAGGACAAAGAAGCTGTTTAGCAGGTGTCAGGCTGTGTCTTTGAGAGAAGGTCAGGTTGACATAATGAATTATAGTGCGTATACTGAGCATGCCAGCAGCCCGTATAATTAAATAATTGGTACAAGTTATATACAAACACATGCTTAATATAGCAGATTCAGTAGCAGCAAGAATATAGTTAAGGTCCTCTCCCCCCCCCCCCCCCCCCAAATTCCTCATCTCCCCCCCCCCCCCCCCCCAAAAAAAAAAAAAAAATGTGGTTACGGTCACCTGATCGACCCTATTCTTTAATGCCGACACTAAAGTTTTTTCCATCATGGGAAAAAAGAGGGAAAGAAAGAAATCGAAAACTAAACAGCAACCTGCCGCATCTTTCCTATGAGAACTACATATGTAAACAAGCATTTTTAGTTAATAACACTTTTTAAACGAATGTCCTGTATACATGACATGTACACACACACACACACCCACACACCCACACACACACACACACAAACACACACACACACACACTCACACACACACACACACACACGAACGCATGCACGCACGCTCGCTCGCACGCACGCACACACGCACGCACGCACACACACACACGAACGCACGCACACACACGCACACACACGCACGCACACACACACACGCACACACACACACACGCGCACACACGCACACGCACGCACGAATGCACACACACACGCACACACACACACACGCACACACACACGAACGCACGCACACACACACACGCACGCACGCACGCACGCACACACACACACGCGCACACACACACACGCACGCACACACACACACACGCACACACACACACAAACACAAACACGCACACACGCACACACACACACGCACACAAACACACACACACGTGCACACACACACGCACACACACACACGCACACACACATGTGCACAGTCTTAATCTGGTCTCCTTAAAAAAGAGTCAGGCCGACCTACCAGCCCGCCCCTTTTGTGGTTGTTGCCATGTTACCCTAAGCACAACTTATATTTCACATGCATGCAAGTTGCAGGTTGCTGACGGCGCGTTAAACTGTGTCTGTGGTCATACTATCCCGATCAGTACTGAAGATGGCAATATTTTATACTGGAACAGAAACCAAAGCCGGGTTTGCAGTGTTTGTATTGGAGGTGGACGTTGGATCCAACAGAAAAATCTGAGGTATAGAGCCAGCATAGCAGTATCAGGCAATCAGAGACCCACACCACAGGCTCCTGTTTACCAGACAGATAGCGCCCAGTACCAGTCCCCGGTCTCCTACCTTCCTGTCCTCCTAAACACTATTCATTTGTCTCTGGGAGCAATGACAACAGATGTGGCATCAGACACAGGGAGCTCTACACGAGAAGCATCCCGATTGTATCGGATTTGATAGACCTGGGGCCTGTAGACATGCTGAGACTCAGTGGCCTCTTCCCTGGTTCCAGCTAATAATAATAATAATAATATAGTTTATTTATACGCACATACCTTCCCTTGACAGGCAAGCTCATGGCGTTTACAATTTAAAGAATCAACACTCATACGACCGCTCAACATTACATTCCTACAAAAACTCACACATTATATGTACAAGAGTGGTTCGAGTGCAGTGAAATTGTTGGCACATAGCAGGCGTAGGGCTTGAAGCTATAGAGAGATGACATCTCTACTCCATGCTAGCAGGACAAATCCGGGTTCTTTTGGTGAAGGGTACATGTTTTATTCTAGCTTGCACAAACTTGGAGACCGAGCGAGACTGCAAGACAGGCATGTCTGCTCTGCTCGCCTCTCCTGAGCGGTCTGCCATATCCAAACACATCTGCTCCCCCAGCATGCAGGGAGCTCAGCTCTATCACAACAACACTAATCAAAGCACTACATTCTAATTAAAATCAACGGAACAATAGTGGAATTACCATTAACAGAACAATGGGTAAATTACCATCAGCAGAGCAACGGACAATGGTGGAGGCAGTTTATGTGCTGATGGCCTGAAGGCCTGCGAGACCCCTAAAGATAAGAGAGGCTGACCCATAGCTGCACCTCTGGTCAGCGTTGTCTTGACATGGCGAGGGGTCAAAAGCCAGGTCGAAATTCAGCCAGCTTAGGCCAGGAAGAAAACGCACATGATAAACAGAGAGAGAGAGAGAGAGAGAGAGAGAGAGAGAGAGAGAGAGAGAGAGAGAGAGAGAGAGAGAGAGAAGAGAGGGAGTACCATCTTACATACACATATTAAAAACACACAAAAAACAACAACTAAGATTCAATAGAACAAACTATACAATATTCATAGTACTTGTAGGCTAGGTCAAGTAAGGTGAAGCAACTTAGCGGGAAAGGCGGATCGGAAGAGGTGGGTCTTTAGAGCACTTTTGAACTGGGGCAGAGTGACAGAATGACGGACTGAGAGAGGCAGACTATTCCAGGTTTCAGGTCCAATATAGGAGAAGGCACGCTATCCTTGAGTTTTCTTGTTAGGGCGGGGTACCTTAAGCATTCTAGAGTCAGCAGCTGAGCGTAGAGATCTGGAGGGCGTGTAGACTGTAAGAATTTCTGTAAGAGCGTGTGGTGCGGTGTTGTTGATGGCCTTGAAGCACAAAGTAGCAAGTTTATAATCTATCCTCTGAGAGATGGGGAGCCAGTGAAGTGTATGTAGGAGTGGAGAGACATTGGTACGCTTGGGACATCGAAAAACTAGCCTAGCAGCACAATTCTGAACTTTCTGGAGTTTGTTAAGCAGAGTGTCAGGGATGCCAGCGAGAAGAGAGTTTCCATAGTCGAGACGAGACAGAACAAGTGATGTGATGAGCGTTTTGGTGGCCTGCTGAGAAAGATAGTGACGAATGGTACTAATTTTCCTTAACTCGTAATATGCTAACTGACAGACTTTGTTTACATGAGTTCTCATTGACAGATCATCGTCAAACATGACGCCTAAATTTCTAACAGACTGAGAGAAGACGATGTCACTGTGACCAATGGTTAGTTTGAGGGCCTGATCCGATTCGTCTCCGCCGCCCACCAGGAGTGCTTCAGTTTTTGAGTCATTGAGTTGGAGCTTGTTCCGGGTCATCCATTGTTTCACGTCAGAGATACAGTGTTCGCTGGTAGAAAGAAAAGAGTGGATTTGACTGGGATGGGAGGAGTTGTAGAGCTGGGTATCATCAGCAAATTCACTGTGAGAGACTGAATGACTATCAATTACATTGGAGAGTGGTTGGCCATGTATGAAAACCAGTAACTGACTTCAAAATCTGCAATAATGTACCATTTCCACCATTTCTGCATGCTGCTATCAAGGAGCTTTATCGAGATGTCTGAAATCCTCAAGACGAGTAGCGTTCATGCCAGACAATTTAAGCTAATGAGCGCTCACGTAAGACAAATTCTATTCAAAACTGTCGTCACCAGTTACCGGCTGGAATATTCAATTGCTGGCGTAGGCGTTCTAATGCAAAATCTCAGTTCTGAATGAGTTGCTTGCCCTTCCATTCATTGAGAGCCTGGGGACTTGGCAGTGAGATATCCATACGCTGGTTGCAAGCAAGGTCAAAGACAGAAGCACGTTCTGGAAGGAGGAAGACCGCCGCCACGCGCACCAGGCACTTCCAGAGACGAGCTTGGAAAACGGTGCTGCCGGAGAGGGTTAACGCAGCCAGCGCTGATGTTCTATGTCAATAAATAGATCAGATCAACACACAGGCAGGCTGGCTAGGGGGCCAGCCTCCAGCCAAAGCCAACAGATCGATGGTTGAGAAAAATGGCAGAGTCAGCACTTGTAGGAAAGAAGGGCTGGAGCATTGTCCTGCTTCTCTGATCGCCAGACCTCATCTTTATCACATAGCCCCGTTGAGGATCTTCTCTAATTGTCGACTGGCAACGCTACTGCTACAGGGAGATTCGCAGGACAGGGTTAAAAAAATTCTTGGCGGTGGTTCCAGATTGCGGCCAAGAGGAATCGCCTGTCGTGCTCTCTGTATCAGACTCCTTAAGAACGACTCTCCTATTGGGCGTGTTGAGAAAAGAAAAAAGCCCTAAGCCTTACATCCTTGTCGTGCTTGTGGTTTTCCATTACACGTTCTTTTGAAGAACCATCGATCCAGGCTCTACAGTAATGGACGCCTCAAGAGCAGAGATGCAGGGCTTGGGGATTAAGGAAGTCTTCCGAGAGTTCATGATTCCATCGGTTGTCGTGGACAGATATGATCTTCCTATTTCAGTAGCTGCTCTCCCAGCCCTTGAATAATTTCTACTTCCAACACTACTGCCTCGTCAACTGCCACAGGAATGGTGCAACCGTTAGGAAGTTGTTTGTGTGTGTGTGTGTGTGTGTGTGTGTGTGTGTGTGTGTGTGTGTGTGTGTGTGTGTGTGTGTGTGTGTGTGTGTGTGTGTGTGTGTGTGTGTGTGTGAGAGAGTGGTTTTTTCTTCCTGCCTTCTGGCTTAGAGCAACCCATTCAGCCCCTCCACTTTCGCATTTCTTTCCTACCATTTGAATTTCCACATCTACGTCCTCACGCAGTAGGTATTTTCTATTTTAAAGAAACATTTTCGTTTACAGCCTCGCGGGAACATTTCCCATGTCTAAGTCTCCTCGAATACTGTTTACAAAAAAACCCAGCATACTTACAAGCGAACGGGATTTCAGTTTAAAATGTTGACATTTTCTGTTGATACTCCTGCTTCTCTCTGCCTCAAAGGGTATTGATTCGTGTCAACAAAGACAAGAAACCAACTTCAAACGACAGGAGGAGAAACCACTTCAAAAAGTTTACCTTCAGCCACTTAACTAGTTGGCATGTTGCCAAACCGACGCCAAATATGAATTTGTGCGCGCGCGTTTTGTGTGTGTGTATGTGTGTGTGTGTGTTTTTGTGTTTGTGTGTGTGGTTGGTGTGTGTGTGTGTGTGTGTGTGTGTGTGTGTGTGTGTGTGTGTTTTGTTTGTTTCATCATTCATATTGTAGTCCACTGACTACATGTGTTCAACTTGATAGGGTATTTTCAGCTCACCTTTAAATAGTCCCGTTTTTGACGAGACTTTGTAATTTTGCTCTCTCTCTCTCTCTCTCTCTCTCTCTCTCTCTCTCTCTCTCTCTCTCTCTCTCTCTCTCTCTCTCTCTCTCTCTCACGCGCGCACACACACACACACACACACACACACACACACACACACACACACACACACACACACACACACATACACACACACACGCACACAAACAAACGTAACAAACAACTTTTGAAAATCAACACAGCACATTCTGCAGCTAATTCAATCGGGTGTCGAAGCAAATGGTTCTAGGCGATCTACTGACAACGCTACAACGGCTTCACGCAGCAACTAGCAAGTGCTACGTAGCGCTATAGTATACTTCGGCACTCACTACTCCCCATTCTTTAAGCTTCTTTGTACCCAAGTCCATCCCAGCTCACCTTGTGAAGCGTGTTTGATATGCGTCTGTGGTGGTGGTGGATTTCGGGGACGATTTGTTCGAACTTGTGGAACACATCCTCGGGTCTGCGGCCAGGGATGCTGCTCTCCAACGTGTGCTCTGAAACTGCACATAGAAACAGCAGTCAGTGGAGTATGGAAGGACCGATGGAATTGAAGAATGGAAGCATAAATAAATGTTGGAATAATGAATATTTGAATGATGAAGGTAGGTAGGGGTGAGTGTGAGTGTGAGCGTGTGTGTGTGTGTGTGTGTGTGTGTGTGTGTGTGTGTGTGTGTGTGTGTGTGTGTGTGTGTGTGTGTAAAAATTATCACATAAACAAGTAAATGAGTTTTTAAATAAATGAATACATGGATTGTGAACAATAAACATCACATATTTCAATTAGTAGAACACATTATAAATAATATGCTATGAAAGGTATGCGCGTTTCTTATCACACATAAGAAAGTAGCTTTGGTTCAGCAATGCAAGCAAAACGAACAAACCCCTGAAATCTAAAATTAACCACGATGGAACTACGGTTCATCAAGGACAGTTTCGGAGAGCAGAGTTTTAAAACTGGAATGCCTAACAGTGCTAGCAATAGGTAAGACTGGAAGGCGACGGCAAAAACGAAGAGCTGAAATGGAGCGAAAGCAGAACAACTGGAACAACGGCTTCTGGCTGTCACGACAAAAGCAGATTGCAGCACTTTGAGGCTTACAAGCTGTTAATGCTTGAAATAGTGTCACGACTTCATTTTCATACGCTGCTTGTTGTCTGTCCTTTAGACATGCGAGCATTCCATCGGACTGGCGAGCTGGTGAAGCCTTTACTCAGGGGGCCGTAGGTTTTTATTTGCACTGTCTCTGAGAGCATCATAACCCTTCTGGTTCTTCACGACCACGTACTTTTTAGGCGGAGCAAATAAAACACTGCCACGGTAGGTTTATCAAGAACGAGAGACGGTGCTCTCGTGGACCATTTATGTATGTCGTGCCTAGATCCTGAAAGTGCCTAAGTTCTTGAATTAGGCAGTCTCTTGCCTAGTTCGCGAAATAGGCAATGGCTGTGCCTAATCTGTGAAATTAATGTTGACTTTTGCCTAATTTGTGAAATTTCATGATTTAGGCTGCCTATTTCATCAATTAGGCAGCCTAAGTCATGAAATTAGGCAAAGTTTCGATTTAGGCACGACTGCTGTACAATTTAGGCAAAAAAATCTACAGTATAGGCAGAAACCTTGCCTAGTGTGTCAAATCAATTGCGTGTCAGTGTTAGCCAAATCTGCGTGTGTGCGTGCCTCTCACTGCATAGCATAGCCATATATTACAAAATAACTTGAATCTTCAACCGTTTGTGTTGTTCCAAAAAGCATGTGTAGTGCTAGCAGTAAATCCTATGTCACAAAACAAACAAAGAAATGTTTTTGCAAGTTGGCATAAAAAAAGTTGTCATAAAAAGGTGGCATCCCTGATTTTAGTTTGCAATTGATTTGGTTAGAAGTGACGTATCACCCAAATGATTTGTAAATCAAGTCTACTCTCTGAGTGATTGTGATTGAACCGAGTGGTTGACCGGGTGACAACATATCAAGTTTGTGAACACTATTAACTACTTGGCGAGATAATAATCACACTGGAGCATTTCAGATGACCGGGTGACAACATAATTATGAAGTTTGTGAAAACTTCCTCAGTCACTTCTTCACACCAGCACCTGACTGTCAGTGTTAGCCAAATCAAGCCATGGAAACTGAAAGGTTAAAAATTCGTCTTCTCTTTCTCTCTCCTCCCCCTTCTCTCTCTCTTGAATTTGTACACTGTAGTTACATATTTTGTTGATGTAGAATGTAAATATTACTTGATTTTATGGAAATGTGTGCAAAAGGCTGGGACTGTCACTTGTATTTTAGCCAGAAAATCGAAACCAGATGTTCAATGCATACACATGTACATATAAACTTTATGACTTGTTTAATCAGTAAGCTTTTATTTTGATGGGTCGTCAGCCGAAATAAAGATCAATCAATCTCTCTCTCTCTCTCTCTCTCTCTCTCTCTCTCTCTCTCTCTCTCTCTCTCTCTCTCTCTCTCTCTCTCTCTCTCTCTCTCAAATACAAAATCTCGGGATCAGACCGGATTTCGAGCCCAACACTCGACCATCCATCGCTTTTTAATCCTTTATTCACCAAACCTTGAATTGGAGTATGGGGATGGTCCGAGGGAAATTCTATGTCACTTTTGACTACATAAAATCCTTCTATTTAGTGAAAGGAAAAGCCACCGTGGAAAAAAGTATTGAAAACCTGGGTGTGCCAACGTAATTTATTTATTGCCAAAAGCTTTTTACCAAATTTCAACACTCGCGTTTGCTGGCGAAACTCCCTGCCCGATTTCTGTTTTTGTCCGGCGGGAATGCGACAGGGCGCCATAGAGTCTCCTTCCACTTTTGCCGCAGCGAGTCATGCTGCATGGACGAGTGTGGACAAAGGGTTTAGAAAAGTGCTGCATTGACCACGACACGGCAAACAGTTGCATGACGGGAGTCTTTCAAACGCATGGATGGTGTTGGGTGTCGAGATCTGCCGCATGGGCGGAAGAGATGTCAATGCGCTCTTTCAAACTCTCTGTAATCGAAAAGCAGATGAAATCCGACGAAGAGTTGACAAGCCCGCGTCCTTCTCCACTCCACCCCCAATACCTCCACCCCTTTTGCCTTTCCTTCTGTGTGTGTGTGTGTGTGTGTGTGTGTGTGTGTGTGTGTGTGTTTCGTGTGTGTGTGTGTGTGTGTGTGTGCTCGTGTGTGTTTGTGTGTGTGTCTGTGTGTCGTTGTGTCCGTGAATGCTTGCATGCGTGTGTAAGTATCTGTGTGTGTAAGTGTATGTGATCAATTCTCTCTCTCTCTCTCTCTCTCTCTCTCTCTCTCTCTCTCTCTCTCTCTCTCTCTCTCTCTCTCTCGCGCGCGCGCGCTTTCGAACTCCAGAGGCAAGAAGTACAGCTAGGGTATAGCGTTTACAAAGGCCAATGTCGACACCTTTATCAGCAAGCTGCAAGACTTGCAAGACAACTAATTATAGCTTTTTTAGGAGAGAATGTACAAAGCAGCCAGGCTGTAGTACAACCCAGTCACGTACGAATATGTAGGTATAGACGTGGCTACAATTCTCCCAAACGTGTGGTTTGATGAATGGAAGAACACTTGTTGTTTGTAATGAGATGATGGTGTAATTCACCTTGCATTACATCACAAGGCGTTTGTGACTTCTATTCGTCTCCAGAACACCTTAATCGGATTGCTCAGAACCTATCGTCTATTGACTAGATTGTTGTGCATGTGCTCCAATGTCAATGAACTAAAGTACGAGGGTATATTGTCAAATTGCTCAAGGTTACACATTTACTGTTAGCCACTACACATGCTTTTTGGAACAACACAAACGGTTGAAGATTCAAGTTATTTCGTAATATGTGGCTATGCTATGCAGTGAGAGGCACACACACACGCAGATTTGGCTAACACTGACATGCAATTGATTTGACACACTAGGCAAGGTTTCTGCCTATTCTGTAGATTTTTTGCCTAAATTGTACAGCAGTCGTGCCTAAATCGAAACTTTGCCTAATTTCATGACTTAGGCTGCCTAATTGATGAAATAGGCAGCCTAAATCATGAAATTTCACAAATTAGGCAAAAGTCAACATTGATTTCACAGATTAGGCACAGCCATTGCCTATTTCGCGAACTAGGCAAGAGACTGCCTAATTCAAGAACTTAGGCACTTTCAGGATCTAGGCACGACATGTACATGTTTCCAAGCCTATCTTCCGCCTTGGAGGAGATTTAAAGCATTGCATGAGTTGTTCCTAATCCCAACACGTCAATACTGCTGCTACTCACTCTCCTAACCTGTGTAGTGTGTTGCGTTGCAAAAACAAGGCGGGAATACTAAAATCAGCCCTGACATATTAATGGTTTGAAAAATGAATGAGACGTTGCATCAGTGACTTAACGTCGGCAGGAGGTAGTCCATTTACAGAGTATAATTATGTAATTATGTAGGAGAGGATGATGCTAAGTGCCAGCTGTTTGTCATACACTCTTACGTATTCACGTCCTGCCGGCTGGACAGACGAGATTATGGGAAGAACACGAAGACTCATATCATTCATTATCATAAAGGCACTATCACCACTCTGTAAGGTTTCAAACAGACTACCTGGCGTTAATATTTGGGACAATCATGACAGAACAAAACAGGACACAATTACAGGGACTTCTGGGTTTTGTCCTGTCAGTCTGGCACATGTCAAGGGCGGCGCTACCAGAGTCACGCTGGCTGCGGTCCTGGCTTAGTTTGCGCCACCAACAGAGCGAGGTTTTTTGGGAGGCGTTTGCCAAGGTCTCCACTGATTGCTTTTCTAATCGCCTCGATGCAGGACGAGTGTGCCTGCCGTGCTGGCGTGAGGCTGCAATCCAGGGACCCTCAAACATTTCGCCCCCTTGCCCCTATGCCCCCTAACTCCACCCCCACCCCCACCCCCCACTTTCCTTTCCTAACTACCACTTTCTTTCTCCTTCCCCACCCCTGCAAGATTACTACTCCTGGTTAATAACTAGGGTACGTCGCTATTTCAAATTCATAAGGAGAAGTAAACACGAGATCGAGCAAGTTTTGATTCTATACCATTCCACTATTCGAATCTTCTATTCGAGGTGAACATTTCTGAAATGATGTCATAACAACTATATGACATCAGTGTATGTCTTGGCGAGTCCAGCGCACGGACAAGAGTCCAGAGTTTTACCAATTGGTAAATACCTCTGCAGGGCCGCATAGCCTGTTCCTTCCCTATTCTCACCCGCCATCGAATTTCCATTGGCGGTGACGAGAAATCATCACGAAATAGTATCTGCGAGAGGAAACTTGTCAGGCATCATTCTAGTAAACAAGAGATTTCGCCTACCGGCAAAAGTACTACTGACTCGGGTTTACAGAATGGTCAGGCATTGCCTGACACACGGCGTAATGCTTTTATCATGATACTTATGTCCTGTGACCTTAGTAAGTATGCGTGTGTCGATGCGATAAGATCTAATCATAGTCAAGTAAGCATGCGTACGATCACTCAGTAAGCTGGCCAAGGATATCGACTCCTTCGTCGATGAGATCTAGAGTGCTATGCAGTTGCTTCGCACACCATCATTGCCTCGCCAAGACTGCTAAACATTGCACTGTTCAAAACTGGGCTATACACCACAAGAAGCGGCGTTGCAGAGAATATGTAGCTGACAACGGTGTACCACAGCGTCTGTCATTTCATCGTCTCCTTTTTTCAGCGTATTGGTGAATTTCCAATCGAGAATATAACTAAATAGAGCAGCATGGACAAACGTGTAGTAAACATGGCACGTGTCTTTTGAGATCAAGCACTTCGTGATGGCGAGGCTAGCGTGTCATTGACCTTGCTCCCGCGCAGTGGCATTTTCTGCACCTGCAGCGAGGCAAAAGCGAGAGTGCACTTCCGTACAGGAAACACATGCATTTGACCTTTAATCTTATCATACAATTACCTCTGTGTGCGATTATATATTACCAAAAACGTATGAAATTTAAAGACTAAACACATACAGAGGTCAACTCTATGAAATGCATCCTTAGTTAATATAGTCCATATTTGATCTAAGCTCACCAGTGCACAGATATACCAAAGGGTGGGCGGGTATGAATAGGCTCCCTTAAGGCTTAACCTTCATGCACAGTGGGGTAGGTCAATCGAGCATGGGATACTATTGTTTCTCAGTGTGATCACTCCCAGCTCACTCCTTAGATATGGCCATTTTTCTCTCCCCTCTCTCTTCCATCTCACCCTTTGTCATCGTGCGTGTGTGTAAAGTAAAGACCGACCAGTGAGTTACATCTATTCAGGGACATCTTCCACTTGCCCGGTTTTCCTTCGCATCGATAATTACTCGCTCGCTTTTGCTCCTCCCCTCTCCCCACTTTCTCACTCTCTTAAAGACCAATCAAGGAATTGAAGTTCATCAAAAGCCAATGTTAATTCATGTTAATGAACACAAACACTTTTCATTTGTTTTCCCAACGTTTTTGGAGTCCGAAATGGAAATGTATCCTGTAGGGCCGTGACACTTCCATGAAAACAATAGACTTCTACTTTGCTGTTGCAAATTTGTTTGTTTGTTGTTGTTGCTGTTGTTGGTGTTTTTGTGTTTGGTTTTTTTTCTTCTTTTTTTTTTGGGGGGGGGGGGCCTAAATTACTTTGCAATTCTTCAAAGTCAACAAAACATCGAATTCATGGAACAATCCCATATTTCGCGTTCTCACTATCGACATCAAAAGGCGACAATTGCGAGCAAAATATAAGGAAAAGCTTCTCCAGCATGCATAACGTTAAATGAACTCTCAGTCTCAAAGTACCCTTCCTTACATATTAAAACTATCCACACACGACAAATATAATTTTTACGCAACCTTCAGGCTGAAAAAGGAAGCAATATCCCTGATCCACGAATCCTTTCGCGATTTCCATGACTTTTCTGTTTACTTGCTTGTTTGCTTTTTGTTATACATTTCTTTCCATACTTCCGATACAAGAACTTACTTCATAACAAACTTCTCGTGTTCAGGTGATACTCCCACAACAACAGGGTAGAAGCAGCACAGCTGATAGGAATTGAATGGGGTCGACTAAAGTAATAAAAGGTTGCTGTTTTTCAACCAGCCCAGAGGTCAATGGGTTGTGGTCCTTGTGTTCCTTCTATCAACATTCCCTGTGCAATACAACACTGGAAGCTACGCCCCCACAAGCGGTAGTAGTCCAGCACTACATGTACATGCAACCAAACGAACACGCGTGACGTAAATATTTTCGTCTGGGGGCTGCACACACACAGACCCTGGTTGGAACGCACCCAAACCCAACAGAGTCCACACCAAGACAAAGGGGCGGAGTGAGAGTGGAACCAAATGTGGGCAGGACAGAAGCTGGAGAGACGGGGAGGGGGGTTTGGGGGTGGGTGGGGCGGGGGTGTGTGTGCAATGAACCCTCCTTAAACAATCCCCCCCTCTCTCTCTCTCTCTCTCTCTCTCTCTCTCTCTCTCTCTCTCTCTCTCTCTCTCTCTCTCTCTCTCTCTCTCTCTCATCCTTCTGCCTTCTTTGTTTTAGTTCCTCTGGAAGTTGGATGCATCTATCACCCAAGTGTCTTCCATTCTCCCTCTTCCTATCGCGTGTCATGTGAGTTGAGTGGACATTGTGCTTGAACAGTACTACATGGCTCTCTTCCGCTAGTCTGAAAGGGTCATTAGCTGCTCTTCACATCACTTGTCCGTTGGATTAGTCACGCCCTCCCTCTTTGTTTAGCATGTCCTGTGTGTCAGATGCCCATTTGTCTTGCAGCTGTCCGTTCCATCACTTGTTAAATTTACTTGACGTTTGACTGCAGACCAGTACCCTGGCATCTCTGTAGGCACTAAATTTGAATTATAATGTTTAAGCGATAAACTCGTTGCTTCTTCTGAATTAAGGCACTTGGTTTCAAAGGTGCAATATTCACTTGATAGACTTTGTCGTGCTAAACGAGGCAACACTTGAAACAAGTAATTTCTGTTAAGTATAGAGGAGTAATAAACCCATTTCGGCCTCTAAGAAACACATAGACAGGCTGAGATTGCATTGACCAATGCCCAGCCTGGCTCTTCTGGGGTCTGCACATCCTTATAAAACCGTCTGCCAGTCTGGAAGACGACTGTTACTAGTCTAAGAGATCATTGTCACCATGGTTTCAGGTTGATCCAGGCCACTACCATCCGGCCTTGGACCAACCAACAGCTTCTGTATCTATGGAGGAATAAAGTTGTGGTAAGCAGCTACGACTTGTCTCTTATCTGCGTCTCTCAACCATCAAGCCTCGAGCCCCTTAACGCACCAGCTCTTGACATCTTCACACACCACCACAACCACCACTACAACCAAACAAAATACCAACGATAAAGATCAGTCTCAACCAGTAGAAGCCTTCGTCTACGTACAAAAGCCTGCACACGCGTGCAGAGAGAGAGAGAGAGAGAGAGAGAGAGAGAGAGAGAGAGAGAGAGAGAGAGAGAGATAAAACGAGAGAGAGAGACAGAGACAGACAGACAGACAGACAGACAGACAGACAGACAGACAGACAGACAGACAGACAGACAGACAGTCAGTCAGACAGACAGACAGACGGACGGACGGACGGACGGAAAGAGTGCAGAGTATAACAACATGGAAAAAGTACACAGGAACAAGGGATAAAAGCGACATTGAATGGGAAGAAATCGGGCGAGGCCGTAGAGAGGCAGACAGCCAGAGAAAGACCCAGTTTCCTTAGCCTGGAAACCGACATCTGGGTCAGTGCAGCTGATGCGGTGTCTGCAACAAGTAACCCTCCTCCTGCGTCTCTGCCAGCCTGCCTCCTCTCTCTCCCCAGCCTGCCTTTAGTAAATAAACCTGGCACCACTGGCTGAGTGCAGGTGAGGAAGGAACAGATGAAGGAGCGGAAATAAATTATACACACAAGTATATGACCATTTACGCACACATGCTTTCTAGCATACATGAATGTAAACATGTGCACACTTAGACGCGTTCGCGTATAGAGTAGGAGGCTAAAACAACATGCATCTCACCAAACTTGGGCCGACTGAGGAGGAGGAGGAGGAGGAGGAGGAGGAGGAGGAGGAGGAGGAGGAGGAGGAGGAGGAGGAGGAGGGAAGGAGGGAGGGAAGGAGGGAAGGAGGGAAGGAAGGAAGGAAGGAAGGAGGGAAGGAAGGTAGGAAGGGAGGGAGGGAGGGAGGGAGGGAGGGAGAGACATACAATAGGCGTTTGAGAATAATGCACATACACGGATTGGGAGAAAGGGGGGGGGGGGGGGGGGGTTTGGGGTGTGTGGGGGGAAGGAGAGAGAGAAAGAGAAAGAGAGATGGGGTGGGTGGGTGTTGTCACCTCACACACCCATTCACACAGCCGTTCTCTAATCCAATAACCAATACCATCCAGCTATCTTCAACGAACTGGAACAGGCAAGTTCAAAACCCGGTGTGCTAGAGCTCTTCATTCAGGCAAGGAGCATTTGGACTACATGTATTCCCTATATTACACGCATTCATCAACGCGCCAATAACGATTCCCCGCACTCACAGGAGGGTGAGTTCGTCCCTCCATACAAATAAAGCTGTCAGCGAGCATTCTCTACAAACAGCGTTAGCCTGCCTGTTTTCATTGCATTTCCCGCGGGGGAGCGATGAAAAAGGCAACAGACCGTTCCATTCACAAGCATCCTAGAGCGGTAGGAACAAAACCAGTAGAAAGCGATTTTTCCCATTAGTGTGCAATGCTGTTGACTAAAACACACACACACACACACACACACACACACACACACACACACACACACACACACACGAGCGCGCTTCTTACACACAGCATGAACGTCAAAGACAAAGGAACAGGTGAGGTCACAATGAGAATCGACGGAAGGACAACACACCTGGACGAGAACACAGCAGTTTCTAAAACAGGTACCTCGTTCCACGCAGACTGCATCCCTGTTTTCTACTAAATGTTGACGCTGAATCAATCAGACTTTCCTAATTACCTCCGACAAGGAGGTTATGTTTTCTGGTCGGTGCGTTAGTTCGTTATTAGGCAAAAGAACTCAGAGAGTTCAAAACAGATTCTAATGAAAGTTAGTGCAGAATAAGGGTTTTATCTAAGTAATAATCCATTAAATTGTAGAGGTTATCTGTAATCTTGTTTTGGAATTACAACCATAAAGAGAAATGGTATTGCCATATAGGCCGGCGTGCGCTGCGAGCTAGCATATATATTTATGCGTTCCACACTCAGAGATCGCTAGCAGGCGCTCAAATGAACTAAACGTTGTAGCGTTGAGCTTATCTAGCGGAACATGCTGCCAAAATTTTACAGGCCATGGAGGAGGAGACATGACACCTCCACCACTGTGGCTGCCTTGGCGGAGGTTTACGCTCTCTGAGAGCTCTGTAGTTAGTCACAGAGTCTCCCGGCACACGCGACGCCGCTCTGTGAACTACAACAGCCACCACAACCTTCAGACTACATGCCGTGAGTTCAAATACTACGATCTATGAAATGTCGTTTGCCGAATATCCCTTGAGAAAATACAAAACAGTTAAGACCAAACCGCATTATGATGATACCACCCAACGTTAAAAGCAAAGGGTCATGTGTTCCGTTGACCTAAAGGATTATCACAAAATTTATCCTTTTTAGATCAAATTTTCGTTCCATACCTACCAACATTCCCTCCTACTATTCTCCCATCCCCACCCCCACCCCACACCCAATCTTCAACTCCCTAATCTTCTCGTGTGATATGCATCCACGGCAACAAAAAGCTGTCGAACACGTGGTGAAAATCTTATAATAACAGATCTCCTGCGACTGAGACAATGCGGTGCACACTGCTCCAGTAGTGTGCGCCATTCCCAGTGAGAATGCATTGCAAGGACGTCGGGGTTTTCCAGTGCTTTGCCTTGCAGTGGGGTTCTAAGTACAATTTAAAAAAAACTCGTCTGCAGCTGGAGGTGAGGCAACACGTGACAGGTCACGACTGCGATCCACGGTCGGGGAGGTGGAAGAGAGTCAGACATGTATGGGAGTGGATGGATGGATGAAGTGGGTGTTGCTTTAGCGAATACAAAGAACCGTAGAACAACTTTGGGGTAAGACAGGAGACCAGGTGCAGAGTAGGGCAGGATGTAATTATTCAACTGCACCTGCCTTACATCCCCACCTACGCCTACAGGTCTGCCCACAGCCCTGCATGTAGGCAGAAGCATACGGTCTCCGCCAATCAGACGTTGTAGCCTGCTGC
>JAWQFJ010026053.1:247500-277500 GCA_034096865.1 Theodoxus fluviatilis | reverse complement strand
CGTGACAGGTCATCCCGGGGCACACTCACAGAGCAGAGGTCAGGCAAGATGTTGTTTAGTGAACAGTGAATGCCAACGCAGCCAATATAAGAGGCATATGCAGCAACTCAGCGCTTTCAAGCGCTGGACAGCGCTTGCGCCGTGAAACGGCTTGTTCAGGAGGCGCAGCGCTGCAAAGCGCCGAATCACATGCAGCGCTACGCGTCCTGAACAAGCCGTTTCACGGCGCAAGCGCTGTCCAGCGCTTGAAAGCGCTGAGTCTGTGCAACTCGGGGCTGGAGATCTTTACAGCGTGATATGGATTCATACAATAAAAAAGAGAGGAAAAACTACCGTTGCCGAAACAGTTGTTTGAAGACAGAACCAACACGAGTTTCAGTGCTTGGTCTTCGTATTGAAACGAAGGAAATTGTAAAACCAATAGGAAACAAGAATACAGAAATGAGAGGTGCAAATTTTCTACCAAAAAAGTCTTCGTCACAGGCAAGAGGTAGACGCTTGTACTTACCTCTTGCTGGTCTCCCTGTAGGTACATGCCTTTACCTCTAGCACCTGACAAGCATGCTTAGTGTAGTGAGATTTGAGACCAAGACAAGGAAGATGAGTCACCATTTTCTAAAATAAAGCGTACCCCTTTTGCCTTCAGTCGAAAATATCAGCCTCTCGTTCATCTTGTATCCTACTGCTTCGTTTTAATACCAAGACCAAGAACTTTACCTCGTGTTGTTGTATCAAGTGTTACTGTCTCTTGGCAGTCATCTTCATTTGACTTTGACTTAGTCACTAACATAGCCACAAATGTCTCTCTGTGTGAACGAGTGTTATTATGAAAACAGAGGGATTCAGGGACCAAAAACAAGAATACATAAAAAATATGGGAGCAGAGGGGTGGGGGAAAACCCCACAAAACCGATTATCAATCACATGGCCGATGTGAACAAAGGACGCGACAAGGGTGGCGTGGCTGGCTAGACTACATCAGGGTGACTAAGGCGTGGGAGTGCAGAGTGACTCACCCTGCTTCTGTCAGTCAGCTGCCTCTGGTGCTGTCTTGCCCCGCATCACTAGCTGACTAGGGTCCCCACAATAAACATCCCCCACCCCCCACCTCACTCCCCCAGTCCCGTTTGCAGCCCACACCTCACTCATTCACTCCAAACACAACACTACCAATACAACCATGTCCTGGTTCATTCAATAGGTGACGCCATTCAGCCTAGTTATGAAATAACCCCCACACATACATCCAGAAATAATCTCCTTCCTCTTCCTCGTTTATGTTGTCCCCTTTAGTTTAATGGTATGCCTCAAACGCCTACATCTGCCATGATCTGGCAATTACAGCACCGCAGCACTCATACGTACAGTGAAATCCTTGTACACGCTTTCTTCCTCATGCTACTATAGATTTCAGACAGTTTTTTCTCCAAGAATATTAGAAGGCCTTAAAACAATATTTTTCTCAGTTTCTACAATCTGTCTTATTTCAGGCATATATACGTGAATCACGCACATTTTCTTAAAGTGCGGCACTACAAGAAATGATTAAAAACAAATCATAAGGTTCCCCGAGTACAAGAACCATTTAAGAATCTAGGAAAATTGCCGCACTCTTAGAGAAACAACATTGACCATCATACTTTATGCTATCGTAAAATGAACTAAACTATCTTTGACCAAAACCAGATAAAGATCATTCATGATGTTGACAGAAAGCGTATTACATAGTTCTATTTACGGTAGATTACTAAATTCTGTCTCCCAATCTTCTGGAATAACCACCCCCTAAACCATGACGCATGCGCACTCATAACTGTGAAAGGAGACCTAATAGACCTTATTCACGCGGCGGCCATGTTAGTTTTAAAACGAGGCAGATAACGCGAACATGTCGACATGGCTGACACGTTGAAGACAACAGAGGGGTTAGCGCAGCTTCAACGACAAAATCCTTTCTGCAGTGGAGGTGATCGGCATTGTTAGATAAAAAACTATTCAAAAATAGTAACAATAGACTATCGTAACGTATAATTTCTTCACAATACCCGCAGAAGATAAGTAAACAAACCACACCGTACGTCCCTAGCAGACGAACACGATCGAACGCCAGCAGACAATCGAGCTAGTGTGATATAATGTTTCATGTAAAGCTCGAATGAGTGGCAGCAGTACTAGGCTATCTGGTTTACTTAGATGTGATTTTTTTTGCGTGCTAACTGATATTAGGTTTAGAGCTTGAATTTTCAATGATATTACGCATCACAACATGTGTTTGCAGAAGATTCTCCTTGGCAGTCTCAGTTGTGCATTCTCCATTGTTATTTATTATGGTTGAGTTACGAAGGAAGGCAGAAAAATAGCAAGAAGACAAAGTGACAAAGGCTATGAGAAGTGGATTGAAGTGTTTATCGACTACGATGCCATCAAAGGTTGGTACACAGTGACAAAAGTTATTTCGCTTAGAACTCTAGTGTTCGAACCAATGAAAACCACGGAAAGAGACGGCCGTTTCGTTCCTTGCCTCTCATTGGCCAGCTTAATTGTCATGAGGTCAGCGTGTGATCACGGGCGAAGCCGATCAGCTTTGGTCTATACATTTAAATTTTGTTTTGTGATGCGTAACTTTGTCACTTTGTCAACTAACTCTGATTTAGATGTTGGTTTCTTGGCATAGCCAGCTTACCATGTCGGAGCAGATGAAACAAATGAGAGCAAAGCGAAATGATCACTCGTGCACTTAAGTGTTGATGCCTGTCCGGGACACTCCCCGCAGTGTGTTTTGTTCGCTTTGTACGGTTTGAGCACATAGTTGTAAGTGTAAAAATGGTCAGTTATCAATGTAATCGGTGATTTTGGTTGTCATGAAACTTTGTTTTGTGCTTTAATGCCATTTTCTTGTCATCATCTTATTTGTTACATTACGCCAAATGCGGCAATTAAGTTGATCGTGCACTCATCGACTGGATGATCGTGAATTTTCTGTCCTCGCCTGACCAGGGAAACAAAATTGTCAATTCAAGCCAGAACTAAACAGTTATCTGCTGCCACGCATTCGAGCTTTACAGGAAACATTATATCACACTAGCTCGATCGTCTGCTGGGGTAGTGGCTATGGTTCGATCGTGTTCGTCTGCTAGGTATGTACGGTGTGGTTTGTTTACTTATCTTCTGCGGGTTTTGTGCAGAAATTATACGTTACGATAGTCTATTGTGACTATTTTTGAATAGTTTTTGATCTAACAATGCCGGTCACCTCCACTGCAGAAAGGATTTTGTCGTTGAAGCTGCGCTAACCCCTCTGTTGTCTTCAACGTGTCAGCCATGTCGACATGTTCGCGTTATCTGCCTCGTTTTAAAACCAAAATGGCGGGTCGCGTGAATAAGGTCCATTCTACTTCCTGCCGTTACTCTCTTATCTTACCCGTGTCCCTCTTTCCCTACCAAAGGAAACATCAGACCCTTTTGAGAGGCGGGTCACCCACTTATGACAGCAAACTCGGTTATAATGAGATAGAACTAAGAACGCGGTTGATTGGTATTCTCTCTCTCTCTCTCTCTCTCTCTCTCTCTCTCTCTCTCTCTCTCTCTCTCTCTCTCTCTCTCTCTCTCTCTCTCTCTCTCTCTCTCTCACCGCATGTGTGTGTGTGTGTGTGTGTGTGTGTGTGTGTGTGTGTGTGTGTGTGTGTGCGTGCTTACTTGTGTAATTATACACATGAATGTGTATAAGTGAGCTGGCCAATGATTGCGTATATCGTCTTACACTACAACCTCTAAATCCTGTGTCCCCCACTAAATTGCCAGATCTGACACGCACACCCCCAATACCCCGCCGTATCCCATCACACCCCACTCCACCCTCGGCCTATACATTTTACCACTTATCTCCATACCTATACAGACATGATGCACATATCACCCTGATGGAAAACATGTAATAATCACATATATATTTTAGTTGTCCATGGGCAACGAGCAACTATCTGAAAATCCTTCAGCAAGGCGTGATCAGAGTTAACGCAATGGACAGTGGAAGGCAAGCTTGGTTGATCCATGAACATACGTGTAAATGCCGTTCTGGAAGTTTTGCTTTTGGTTCACTGCAAGACAGTATTTCTCCCATTCTTGTCTTACTGTTAGACTTAGCACACTGGTCGGTTTACATACATGGCAAAAGGGTTACCATGGCAACGGGACGTACCAATCATACCAAGCCATTATCTACGTTTATGTCTTCATTGATTTTTTTCTCTGTTCCTCTCAGCGTATATATATATATCATCCCTTCATCACCAGCCATGATCCACCTCTCGCACACCGACAGCGCTTCCAGCCTGGTGACCATGGCAACGCTAGGATGTCAAGGTCGTCAAGGAACCCGAAATGGCTGCCTTTCGTTGGCTTCTCTAATCAAAGTGTCTCCTTATAGCTCCGTTCTTCATTCCCATCCGACCGCAGCCTAATTGAGCAGGCGACAGACAATCAGGATTCCAGTGGCTTCCCCAAGATGATCTGAAGACGCGCTGGCATTCAGTTACAGCAAAGATTATAGGTTACACAAAGATAGTTCATTAGCTCATTCTCGTGAGGGTCGAGACACGTTGCGCCCCAAGCGGACAGCACTATGGGAGATGCCTATAGTCCGTTTCAACATTGCACTGTATTTAGTCACATGATTATAGGATTTAGTGGAGACTTCGCACAAACATGGCGGAAAAACACAGGTTTGCGAGTGACCACTGCAGCGCTATTAACTGTAGCAACAACAGAAAGAAACGCCCAGAGCTTTCGTACTTCAGGTTTCCAAGAGACAAAGCAAGGTGGGTAATTTCGTTCAAGTAAATTGTCACTAGAATTTTGGCCTAGCAACAGATGTGCGATGGACCTAATTCTAAAATTTCCGATAACGTCATCAACTACCAAGGTTGAAGAACGAGTGACGTCACTATTTGACCGATTTGAAGAATAATAATTTTTAACACAGAGAGAACAGGGTCACCAAACGTTGCAATCACGTCGACCCGTGCACACGTGGTTCTGCGAGTGACCTGCATTTCGATTGTTAAAAAGTAGGAGCTTTCAATACCTTTTGATGCATTCAACATACAGCTTTGATAAATTAATGCTGTTCATGGTTTACATTTTCTTTGGATGGGGTTTCTAGTGTCCCCAAATTCAGCTTTTTCTGCGCGAAGCGAGACTATGTCCACCATTTTAAATGTGCAATGTTGAAACGGACTATAGGCATCTCCCATAGTGCTAGCCGCTTGGAACGCTGCAATTTTAGCTGCTTGTAACTTCAAAGAGCAAAAGCTCGGCATGAACTATCTTTGTGTAACCTATAATCTTTGGTTACAGTCCACTCGATCGTCTGTACAGCTGTGGATCTACGGCGGGGGACTCGATCCTCTGTACAGCTGTGGATCTACGGCGGGGGACTCGATCCTCTGTACAGCTGTGGATCTACGGCGGGGGACTCGATCCTCTGTACAGCTGTGGATCTACGGCGGGGGACTCGATCCTCTGATGGGTCAACTGTGGTGCCGTCTCTATGTCCGTGTGCGTAATCATGAACTTTGTGATTGGACATGCGTGTATGAACGTGGAAAAGAACGCACATGCTTGAATGAGCGAGTGTCTTGCGCCGTAAGAATTGAAGAGTGTGCGTGCGTGCGTGCGTGCGTGTGTGTGTGTGTGTGTGTGTGTGTGTGTGTGTGTGCGTGTGTGTGTGTGTGTGTTTGAGTGTGCGCGTGCGTGCGTTGTGCGTGCGTGTATGTGTGTGTGCATGCGTTTATGTGTGCGTGCATGCGGTTATGTGCGCGTGCGTGTGTGTGTGTGTGGATGTGTGTGTGCGTATGTGTGTGAGTTTGTGCTCGCGCGCGGTCTAATGTACGTTTCGCGCGCTCATTCCCCATACGCGCCCACTGTACCCATCACGCCAGTTTCCTTCCAATGAGATGGCGATGAAAAGCCCGCTGTACTGGTAATTCCACCCATTATATACTCCTTTATCAGCACCTTCAAGGTGACTCGAGTTTCACATCGAGCCACTTTATCTTTTACTTCGTCTACCTCTCCAATCCATTCCGGTCTGAGAGGGAATTAGACGTTTGAACCCAGACAGGTGAACAAGAAAAATTGTTTCCATGGGACACTCCGGTCTGAGAGGGCGTTAGACGTTTGAACCCAGACAGGTGAACAAGGGAAATTGTTTCCATGGGGCACGACATGGCAGATTTGATCGTCGCAGCGTTAATGATTTCCTTTCCATGTTGGTCCATTGTAGCTAATTGATTGTCTGGCGATGGCCTCGACCTTCTCTGCCCTACCCAAAGTCCTCTCTCCCCTTGCTGTCTCACAGCTCCTAAGCTCCAGACAATGACGCCAAAAATACACCACACGGGTTAGACCATGGGGGTCATCTCGTCTGTTGTGTGGGCGATCTCATCGACCATTCGTCACAAGCTGGCGGTCCTCATCACCCTACACCTCCTTATTCCCTCGCCCACCCTCCACCCTATCACCTTTTCCCACTGACCCACCCCATTCCATCGCCACTCGATCATCTCCCCCACTCTCTCACCTCCCCCCACCTCGTGTACCCAAAATCCCTTGTCCCTCACCCCTCCCTCACCTCTTCCTACCACAACGCCATCACCTTCCACTCTCCCACCCCCTTGGCATCCACCTTCCCGAGACTCCCTGTCTCGTGTTGCCACTTCCAGTCTCTTATCGTCCTCAAGCCAGCCTCAGCGCCATGCTTCATTATAGCAGACGAGGCAGCGCGGGTGACGGGGCCTTAGAGATGGGCAGACGGGTCATTACTCGCAAACAATGGCGGGATCAGTCGGGGCTGACGACTTGAGGGCCATCAAGGTGGACCTCACAGAACAATGAAGCTGATAACCAGCTCCTCTCGATTTATTCACCACACAACACCAACTGCCCAAGTCAGTTCTGCAGACCACAGTGTCTGCAGTGCAGACCACATCACGAGAGAGAGAGAGAGAGAGAGAGAGAGAGAGAGAGAGAGAGAGAGAGAGAGAGAGAGATTAGGTAAGATGATTGGTGCCTTGGCGAGAAAGTTGCTGAGTAGGTTGATGGAAAGGTACCTGTGGTTAAATACCCAGGTTGTATAGCGTGGAGCACTAAGGAAGGTAGGCAGGTATACAGGTGATGTACAGGTGGGTAAGAGGCACAAAGGTAGGTAGATCGGCGTGCGTGCTGGCAGGCAGGCAGGCAGGCAAGTGGGCGGGTGGGTGCAAAGGTAGATGATTAGGCAGGTAAACTGGCGGGAGGGAAGAAAGAATGTAGAGAAGAATCTTAGGACACAGGCAAATAAGTAGGTAGGCAGGCACCTATGTAACCAGGTAGGTAAGCAAGCAGACGATGTGCCTTAAAGTAACATTAAGTAGGTGTATGTGTATATCACCTATTGCAAACATACTCAAAACATAAACCATTCTAAATCTTAGTCTTCCAGCTGATAACCATAACATTGTCAGCAAAACTAGATTATCTGACAGAATTTCAAAGGCAAAGTTTTTATAAGTTTCAGAAGACATTTGGCACTAAAACATTACTCATTAATGACACTTTGCTTGTCAAACCTTTTTAAGATTAGCACCTAAAGAATCATGATGCAGAGTTACCACTACAGAAGCAACCTTCTTGCTAATTGTCCATTCTTTTTCCCGACTGTGTCAATGCTTGGTGCTTGCCTGAACAAAAGAGCTAATGGAGAGTGTGACACATCTCTTCCATAATAAAACACATCTTGTATGAGTTTTCTTTGGTTTCTTTCTTTTTTTCTCTCTCTCTTTCTCCCACCTGTGAACACTTTCTCACTGTCCAGGCACAACCAAAAAATGCAGTGGACAATTCAAATCTATGCAAATGAAGGCACTGATTCATCTGTATGCCACCTGGGTCTGCCCTGTGATCAGCCAATTCATTTTTTGTATGAAAAAAGCCATCTGGCCTTATACTTGGTATCAGGGAACCCACTTGAAAGATAGTCTGCACTCGTGGAAAAACAGTTTAAACCCCTTGTAGCCTGCCTTTGCTAAGGTTGTCTGTTTCATCGCCAAGGCAGCTCAGGAGTGCAGATTCACAATACACATGCAGATGTCAACAACAAACGTGACTGAAATTCTATTGTCTACATTATTTTTTCCAGCACTTCCATGGTGGAAAACCACCCATCCATATCACAAGTACAAAAATGGGTGAGCTTATTTGCTTGATCTCCAGGCCCACAACAAAAAATTCTTTATTTTCCAGTTTTCTAAACATTGCTTCACCAGAAAACGTCTTCTCACAAAAGTGATTTGACTTGATTTCCATTTTAGTTCCGTCTGTTCTATAAGGTATTACATGTATGCCTCTAGGTGCCAGTATGGATTACTTTCATATTTGCAGTTTTAAAAAAAACTTGTTTTTGGTTAAGGTTTTGTCAGAAACACGGGAAACAAGTTATCACAAAATTATGTTTGACCAGTTTTTAAAGTGATATATAGAATAAAAATCACAATCTCTCTCTCTCTCTCTCTCTCTCTCTCTCTCTCTCTCTCTCTCTCTCTCTCTCTCTCTCTCTCACACACACACACACACACACACACACACACACATATATATATATATATATATATATATATATATATATACATATACATAATTTCTGCATACATTTATTTATTTTCTAGGAGAAAGAGATGGCTTCATCATGCATGGCAGTGCCTTTATATGAAAACATGTTTACTCCCTTATATGGCGTTGCTAAGTCCTCCTTCACTTGACCCAGGCACTCCGTCTACATGACATCTTGTTTACTCTGGAATATGAGTCACCTCCATAATCCTTTATGTCACATAGTCATGCTTTTCCAGATTTTCATTTTTATCTTATCATTTGCCTCAATAAAAAGTGCATAATTCCATTGTTTTAACTCTGTGGCTAAATGAAATTCACATGCTTAACATCATGTTTCCCTAATATTATTTTTATTATCTCCTCTAAATAGAGATGAAAATGGAATGCAGAGAGAGAGAGAGAGAGAGAGAGAGAGAGAGAGAGAGAGAGAGAGAGAGAGAGAGAGAGACAGACAGACAGACAGACAGACAGACAGACAGACAGACAGACAGACAGACAGACAGACAGACAGACAGACAGACAGACAGACAGACAGACAGACAGACAGACAGACAGGCAGTCAGACAGACAGACAGACAGACAGACAGACAGACAGACAGACAGATATAGACAGACATAGAGACAAAGAAACAGATAAACCAACAGTCCAACAGACAGACAGACAGACAGACAGACAGACAGACAGACAGACAGACAGACAGACAGACAGACAGACAGACAGACAGACAGACAGACAGACAGACAGACAGACAGACAGACAGACAGACAGGCAAACATGCATGCACACACACACACACACACATACACACACACACACACACACACACACACACACACACACACACACACACACAGACACACACACACAGAGGTACACAATCAAGAATGTTACCCTCCATAATCATAAATGGCATGAGTAAGTACACTAATGTCATGAATAGCACTGCAAGCTCTCCATACCATTAGTGATAAGAATCTTGCTGGAGGAACACACCCGAAAGCAAGTGTACATCTCCTTGGCTTGAAGGGGCTTCACAGATCTGCCAAATGGGAACTAGGGCTGAAGGCAGTATATATATGTGTCATCACCATTCACTGCATGCATAACAGAGTAGGGGCCAGAGGCCACTGTCTGGGATGGGCAGCTTCATTCAGCGTGGCTGAGACTACAGTATAGTCAATATACTATCTCTGTGTTCAGAATGGGGCAGCTTTTGCTGTGTATAAGTGTGTTTGTGCATAGCTTTCTCAATTTCTTTCTCCAAGACTCCACACCTCCTGGCTATAACATGGAGGTAAAGAATAGTTTCTCAAACTGGGGTAGTACTGCTGTGAGTAATGATTATTGGTTGGGATATGTAAACCAGAGTGGGCAATAAGTGTTGATGGTTCGATACTGCACTGAGCAGAAGAAGGGAACAGTGAAATATAATTAAGTTGGGTATTTTATTTCACTTTCAGAATAGTCTTTTCTCAGCAATAAACAGGAGTTGCATCTATTATGTCTAAATCGTAAAAGATATATATATTGCATTGTACCTACGACATGTCTATTTTTCTCTCTGTGTCTATCAGTGGTGTGTTCAATTAATTAAATCTGTATCTATTTCTCAGAACTTTGCGTTCATTACTTCTTACAACATTTGTCTATGTCAATGTTTGTTCAGTCATTTCCTGTAAGGATAAACATTTTCAAAACTCTCTGTCTCTCTCTCTGTCTCTCTCTCTCTCTGTCTGTCTCTCTCTCTCTCTCTCTCTCTCTCTCTCTCTCTCTCTCTCTCTCTCTCTCTCTCTCTCTCTCTCTCTCTCTCTACTTCCCTCCCCCCCCCCCCCTCTTCCCCACCCTCTCTCTACAACCCACCCACCCTCTTACTCTCATTCTCTCTTCCCTTCCTCCCCCTTTCCCCAGCTCTCTCCCCCCCCCCCTCCCCCCCTCCCCTCACTCTCTCTCTCTCTCTCTCTCTCTCTCTCTATCTCTCTCTCTTTCTCTCTCTCTCTCTCTCTCTCTCTCTTACCACATTTGAATACTTTGCATCAAGGGCTGAATGTAAGAAAGGCACTACTGCTTAATTCACTACCCTTGTAAAATAAAGTTCGTTCGTTCGTTCGTTCGTTCTCTCTCTCTCTCTCTCTCTCTCTCTCTCTCTCTCTCTCTCTCTCTCTCTCACGTGTGCACACTTGCTTGCTCTCTCTCAGCTTATTATGGTCACACAATATTGTGCTTGGCAAAGTTTTTTGCAGTCTTGCAGTTGAGGTCGCAGCTGTCAATTTCTATCTATAGAAATAAAAAGTACGGGGTTGGGGGTTGGGATGAAGTATCAACCGGGAAGGTATTCTTCGAGTTCAAGGACCCTTGTGCAGAATGCAACAGACTTGGCAAGTTATTCATTCAAACCCTTTTCATGTGCAACACCATTGGCTTAGTGAGTCAGCTACACATTTACCTGTTGATTCCTTGGCATTATTTGCAAAGTAACAGCTGCAACCGTGAATGCCAGTTAGAAGGGAGATCGTTAGCACAACGTAATCCTTCTGCCCGATGTTACTATTGCCTCACTTTGGTGAGCCCAGAGACCTGTACCAACAACGACAGCATGCAATTTAATATAATTTCTACGTTGCAGCTTGTTCACACTTATGACTGTTCATGTCTTTCCATATCCTTAAATACATTCATGTATTTCCCATGGCAAAAGCTGAATCTGAACATTTAATGAATCTAATCCTGCACAATTAATGAGATTCTTCAGACAGTAAAAAATAAGAATGAAATACATTATACGATCTATCAGTCTGTACTAAGTGCTGTTTTACACGTTCCGATACATCACACACTTTTCATGCTGATGTAGCAATGTCGGAGAAAGTACTGATCATGTCACAATGAAATCATTACTTACAACAAATTGCAACCGGAGAGAAGAATAAGGATTTTACATAAATGCTGAGAGGAATCAAACACACTTTTTATATTCAAAATGATGCACTTTATATCAAAGCTGAGGACACCTGACACCCAAACAAATACATTCTGTGAGCAGGTCATTGGAGACATTGTCAGGTTTCATTCAGTTCACATGGCAAATTGGCCTTCATTCTCTTTCCTACTGTATCTCTCTATGGAACACAAAACAGTACACCAAAGAGTTTCCTGGAACTCTCTGGTATTACATCACTTTGCAGCTTAGTGGAAGTTAAAGAACACGCGTTCATATCTGATTAAGGATTCATTTGTACATTTTACATGTTTATGTTGTACTCCTGATAGGGAAAAAGCATATAAAGCAGTTTATCTATTCATTCATCCTTCCATCTGTCCAAGGGTCTGTCCATCCATTTATCCATCTGTCCATCCATCCGTCCACCTACTCAGTCCTCCATCACCGAAGAATCTGTCTCTCTCTGTCTCTCTCTCTCTGTCTCTCTCTGTCTCTCTCTGTCTCTCTCTCTCTCTCTCTCTCTCTCTCTCTCTCTCTCTCTCTCTCTCTCTCTCTCTCTCTTCCTCCCCACCCACCCACCCTCTCTCTCTCTCTCTCTCTCTCTCTCTCTCTCTCTCTCTCTCTCTCTCTCTCTCTCTCTCTCTCTCTCTCTGTGCCCGAATGCATACACACGGGCATGCATGCAAATCCCAGCCGGAGCCAACGGAAAGGCTACATGATACATGACTACATGATACATGACTACAAGTATAACGATATCATGCATCAAATGCATTACATGAATGAAACAAGGACTACTGGCATTAGTCCATCCCTGGGACCAGAGATGCATGGCATTATCCATATGAATATGAAATCAAGCATTTCTTGTCAGCACTCGGTACAATTAAGGAGGCCTCGTCATAACCTTACATTCAGTCTATTCACGAGGAAAGGAAGAGTGAGGTAGAAAGAGTGTATGAAAGAAATAGGGGGTGAGGAAATTGGGGGTGGGGGGTGGGGATGGGAGGAGGAGGAAGTCAAACGGAGTAGTTTCTCGGGGCAGAGGTGCCACAGCCGTCAAGAACAGCTAACAGCTGCTGTGCGTAACCCCCACTCCCTTCCTCCTCCCCCCCCCCCCCCCCCCCCCCCCCCGGCCCCCGACTCCCAACCTCCTTTCCTCCCTCTCGACGCTCCTCTATGCCACGCTCAGTCTTTCTTCCTGTCATTTGCCCAAACCTTCCTTCAAGACCCAGCCTGGAATTACATCAACAGACTGCCAGCATGGGTTTTCTTTTGAGTGCTCTTGTGAGACTCTCTCCCTCTCTCTCTGTCTGTCTGTCTGTCTGTCTGTCTGTCTGTCTGTCTGTCTGTCTCTCTCTCTCTCTCTCTCTCTCTCTCTCTCTCTCTCTCTCTCTCTGTGTGTGTGTGTGTGTGTGTGTGTGTGTGTGTGTGTACTCCTTTCTCCGTCCTCTGACTCCGACAGAGTTCCAGTCTCTTTTCTCTCGTCCAGCAGACACGCTCCCACACACTCGACACCAGCAGGCCACCCCCCCCCCCCCCTCCCCCCAAACCCTCTCCCCTTTCCACTTTCAAAGCCTGCCCGCTCTCATTTCTTCCCGACACCTCCAGAACCACCACAATGAGGGCACTAAGCCAATCCTGTACGGTCAACATGACACGGTCTTTCTCATCTTACCATCAAGTTCAACATCCCCGGCCAACTCCGTTTTACACCACTTCTTTACTTCTCTGTTGAAACCCGATCTGGCCTCTGCAAAGCCATGGAGGCCAATCCCTCATCACAGAGCCCCACCCCACCCACCCCTCCCCCATCCATCTGTTACAATTTTCCCCTCAACTATGATCCATACTTAGCCCCCACACCCCACTGACCAACTTCCTGAACTTCCACCATCCGGTCACTCCATCCTCCAGAGACCCCTTATAGGATCTTTACATGCTCTCCTTTTCTATTACATCCTCTCCTTTCCTCATCACAACAGCCCCTTTCCCCTATTCTCATTCGCATTCACCCCCCACCCCCAACCCCGGTCCCGTCTCTTTCTACCCTGCATCGGCGAGAGCGTGATGAGGCCTACACAGAAGCCTACATTATTTGTTTCTCAGACCTCCATCAGTGTCTGGGCATGGCTCTCTACACCCCCCCCCCTCCCCCTTCACTACTACGACTGGCAGAGCAGCAGGCCGGGGGAATGAGATGCGGAAGCGAATGCCACAGCTGGGGAGTCGTGTGAATGAAGCGGTGCAAGTGGGCCACTACAAGAGGCAGTGCCACTGGCCAGCTTCTCAGCCAAGTGTGCGTGTGTGTGTGTGTGTGTGTGTGTGTGTGTGTGTGTGTGTGTGTGTGTGTGTGTGTGTGTGTACGTGGTGAGAGCAATGCCTGTAGCCTGTTTCCATGGAGCCTGCTGACACATATATGTATCTTGTATATGGGAACAAAATGATGCACGTGTTTGCAAACTAGACTGTTAGATGCAGTTGTTAGATTCAATGATGATGATGATGATGATGATGATGATGATGATGATGATGATGATGATGATGATGATGATAATGATAAGGTTGTACAGTCTGTCAGCCTCTGTAAGCTATGTAAAGCCATTGATCACGAAACTCACTAGATCTGGATAGAGTAAAACCAAGTCACGTCTTGATTACCCTAGTTATTCACCTTTATCGAATTGCGCAGGGAAACGCAGGAAGCTTATTCTTACTCCCCATCCCACCCGGTGTGCTCTAGCATGGAAACTGAATCTACTCACGATACAATACTACTGACTGCAGTTTTGCAATCACTTGGTGAGCCCGGGTAAAAAGTATGTATCCACGTACACCCTAGGTAAAATGTAAAACTATTTAAAACCAAGTCCCACGAAAATATTCCATTCTCAAGTACAAGCCACTGGAACAAAAGTGTTGAGGGCTAATGTTTCTAAATATGAGTATTTTCATCTTCTTGGTAAGCCATCAAGGTACAGGGCAAGCTATCGTACAGATAAAGTAGAGTTTTCTGTACTCGATCTGACAACAAACCACGCCCAACCAATGGGCAAGAGGCACTTCCCGCGCAGGTCTTCCACTGCCTGGATGCACATCACATGTTTGTGTACGCATACACACATGACATCTGGCTTCCGACACCGTAGGAAGTAGTATTCGAGTCCCGGTACTTAGTAAGACTAAGAGCTGCATGACGCAACGCAAAGCCATCGACGTGTCCAGAGTGCTTCGTTGGTACATGACAAGTCATCCGATACAGTCATACACCATCCTGTGGGTGGGTGGATCGATGGATGGATAGGTGGATGAGAAGATGGATGGATGGATGGATGGATGGATGGATCGAGGGATGGAGAGATGAATCGATGGATGGATGGGACCATACGGTCTATCACCCTACGTAGGGTATGTAAGGCCATTGACTGCTAAGATCAAGATTTTCTTTCCCAGATCATTCACCTTTTACAAATCGTGCAAGGAGATGCCTTGGACCTAGGAATACAGCGCCAGCAACAAATTCTCACAGAACCCGAAAATATGTGAGCCTCCGAGTGACCTTTCTACCGTTGTGATTGCTTCGTTGCACACGTCCATTTCGTCGAAATGTCATTCGGGCATTTGTACTGGATCAGTCTAGATACTTGTCTGCATGATGGGAACCAATTATCCCATGAAGCGGGTGCAAGCCAACACGACAGAGCCTCTACACTAGGGTTTCAGAGAGGTCGAATACACTGAGGTCAACTGCAGGCCATCCGTCTGCTTCAGTTTGCCTGCATGCACAGTGTCCAGCACCTAGAGTAACGGTAGTGGTCAAGTTCATAACTGTATGATCTGAGTGACGATGAAAGTGGTCTTCACAGCCAGAGGGGTTCACAACATTTTTCTCTTATCACCTGATGGTAAAACTCCTCTTGAAAGTAAGCAATAATATGAGAGAGCGAGCGAGAGAGCGAGAGAGCGAGCGAGCGAGCGAGAGAGAGAGAGAGAGAGAGAGAGAGAGAGAGAGAGAGAGAGAGAGAGAGAGAGAGAGAGAGAGAGAGAGAGAGAGAGATGGCTGACAACTTGAACAAACCCATGTGAAGTACGAGGAACTGGATAGTGAACGCAGGACACTTGGCAAACAAAACTGTTCAACAACAGTGAAGCAATGAACGTTTTAACCTGGGAGTTAAAGACGTAGCCGAACACACACACACACACACGCACACACACACACAAACACACACACACACACACACACACACACACACACACACACACACACAGGAGGGGGGGGGGGGGGGAGACATCACTAATACCTTACAGAAACCTTGTCTAACTACATTTGGCAAAATATGACCCTGTGTTCGTCATTTCAAGGTATGGCACATTACTTGTAATTTACACTTACCAATATACAATTTATCTCTTCAATAACTACGAAGCAAACTTTCTTAAGCACTCAGTCTCCTTGGAATAAAAGTGAAGTCTTCCTGGTGTATGCCCATCTCAACACACTCTACTTGCACTTACATCAAATGAACTTTGCTACGTTCCTCGAAGTACCTCGATTACCTGTCGTTCCGACAACAACGCCCAAGCACAGGTGCCGTGCAATGAGACAACACAGCAGGAAAAGATTACCTACGACTGCATGATTTGCATGTGTTTTTCATGAGCTTGAAGTGGGTCGCTGGGATACCAACAAAACAACTGTTGTTAATGCCTTTTTTATTGGGCTGGCCAGTTCCATCAAATTGCTGCTTACATGTGTGACCAGGTGAAGTGAAGCCCGAAGTCTTTACATGGACTCTCTCTCTCTCTCTCTCTCTCTCTCTCTCTCTCTCTCTCTCTCTCTCTCTCTCTCTCTCTCTCTCTCTCTCTCTCTCTCTCTCTCTCTCTCTCTCTCCCCCCCCCCTCCCCCCCCCCCCCCCCCCGACATTGCATGGTTCCCCTCTCTCCTCCCTCTATCATCTGTATCCTGCGTCTCAGACGCCCATGTTATATATGTTGTAAGACCAGCCTACTAAGTAGCTTATCAGTCCGGGAGGGTCCAGAGCTGCCTTTCCTTATCGTTTGTTAATTGAACTGGACATGTGACCCCTGACAGTTCCCTTCTGTCGTTCTCGCGCGCTAGGCCTAAATTGTTAGATACAAGAGACAAATTTGATGCTTTCTCTAAATTAAGACATCTGATTGCAATGTTGCAATATTTATTCGGTTGACTTTGTTATGCCTATCGAGGCAACACTTGGTGTGAATAATTTCGAGTAAGTATAAGGCAGCAATGAGCCTTTTTCTATCATTAGGAAAACACAACCCAGAGACAAAGAAAAACCAAGAAGAGTGTACTTGTACTCTTAAGCCAAGTGTGACAATTTGAACTCCGACTTTGACTCTCTCTCTCCGACAAGATCAAGGCCATGAGTGACAGCGACACATACATTGAATCCATGTGGACTATTTTCAAGACATCTTTAATGTCAACGGTCGAAAGACACATTCCATCAAAACTCCGTCGAACAAACTCGTCTGCCTTGGGTCAACTGGCACGTTAAGAAGATGCTGACAAGGAAAAAACGCCTCTACAAACAAGCCAAGAAGACTGGGAACTGGGGGAACTACAAATTTCTCCAGCGTGAATGCCGACGCGAAACACGATGTGCCGAATGGAACTACGTGAACGCCACTATAGAAAAGGGACTGGAGACAAACGACACCAAGCCCTTCTGGAAATATGTGAAGTCCAGGCGCCAAGACAATCTAGGAGTAGCACCCCTAAAAAAAGGGACCGTCCCTCGTCAGCAACGCCCAGATTCTCCTGACCCAGTTCAAGTCTGTTTTCACCAAGGACGATAACTCCCCCCCTCCAGAGATCAAAGAAGCCCCCTACCCCAACATCGGGAAAATCACCATCGACATAAACGGCGTCACCAAGCTCCTTAAAAACATGAACGCTTCGAAAGCTTCTCACCCAGACAATATTCCCAACAAGATCCTTAAGACCTGCGCCGTATCCATAGCACCAGCCTTGACAACCATCTTCAACCGCTCACTAGAAAGCGGTAATCTCTCAAAGGACTGGCTGGCGGCCAACATCTCAGCAGTGTTTAAGAAGGGTGATCGGAACCGTGCAGAAAACTACAGACCAGTCTCTATTACCTCAGTGGCATGTAAGCTCCTGGAGCACATCAACTGCCACCATCTCCGAAACCACCTGGAAACACATGGGGTGCTCACCAACAGGAATCATGGATTCCGTAGCGGCCACTCCTGTGAAACGCAGCTGCTCACTACCACCAACGACATCCTGGAGTCGTTTGATGTTGGAGCTCAGGTCGACGTCGCCATTTTGGACTTTTCCAAAGCGTTTGACACTGACCCTCATTCGAAGCTCATACACAAACTGGACCATTACGGCGTGCGCGGACCAATCCACACGTGGCTGACGAACTTCCTTACCAAGCGATCCATGCGAGTCGTGGTGAGGGGCGAGGCTTCTGACGTAGCAGCGGTCGAGTCAGGCAAGGAACGGTACTAGGGCCTCTCCTGTTCCTAGTACACATCAACGATCTGCCACAATCTGTTTCATCCACAGTCAGACTGTTCGCCGACGACTGTCTGTTCTACCGGAGGATAAGAAGCTTCCAAGACCACCTCACGCTCCAGGCCGACCTGAAACAACTAGAAGTTTGGGCCAACGAGTGGGGCATGCGCTTCAACACGAAGAAGTGCTCCATCCTCTCCATCAAAAGCAAGTCGTCCTACATGTACAGCCTAAAGGGAGTAATCCTACAGCAAGTACAACACAGCCCCTACCTTGGCATACTGTTGTCCGCCGACCTCAAGTGGTCATCCCACATCTCTAGCATCTGCAGCAAAGCCGCATCGACAGTGGGCTTCCTACGCCGGAACCTCCGGAACTGCCCCAAAGAGTGTAGACGCTTGGCGTACATTTCCCTTGTACGGTCAAAACTGGAATACGGAGCAACTGTATGGGAGCCCTTCCTACAGAAGAACATTGACAAACTCAAGAGAGTTCAGTGCCAAGCCGCCCGCTTCGTCACACGTGACTACAAGTCCAGAAGCCCGGGCTGCGTGAGCAGCATGCTCAGAGACATGAACCTCCCCCTACTGAAAGAGCGCCGCAAGCAGCAACGCCTCACACTCCTGAACAAGATCACGGAGGGCTTGATCCCAGCGCTGCCCCCAAAGAAGTTTCTCACTCCCGCTGTCAGTGGTCGACGGAGAGTTGTCCCTACAAGGCTACGAGGGTTAAAGAGCAACAACATCATCGAACGACAGACTGTAAACAACACGCGAGGATTCGTCATTTCTCCCAGCACGACAGACCAGTACAGGAACTCCTTCTTTGTCCGTACTGTGGCTGAGTGGAACCAGCTGAGCGACACAGACTTGCCAGCCAAACCAGCTCGACCAGCCGGCGCAGCATCATCAGCGCCAAAACTGTCAGGGCTGTCGCCCACCCACTGAACACTTTCACTGTCCCCCCCCCCCCCGCCCCCCCGCCGCCCCCCCCCCCCGCCCCCCCCCCCCCCAAAAAAAAAAATCAGTTGCGACGACAACCAGAAGTGGTTACTGCAACTTATATGATCCAGATCCAGACCAAGGCTGATATCCATGACCACTGATCCCAAGCCTGGCTCCCCTGAGGTCGGCGCATTTCTTTGATAAGGAGGGACTGTCGGCAGGTAGAGAGAGACGACCACCACCAGTCTCTTGGGAGACCACTGTCATCCAAGTATAATAAAGAAAACTGGAAACGGGTTTGCCTCCTCCCTGTCTTGTACATCAACGGACCAGGCACAACAGCACCTTGGCTCCACCACACATGCTTTGAGAATACACTCATACTACTTAAAATATTATAAAATCCTTTCATTAATTGTTGTTAATATTACGTTGGACAGTTTTCAGGTACAATGCAGGATGTACCTGAAATCCTGCACCAATTTTCGTCTGCAATGACATGAGCCAACAGACAGAATGGGATGTCTTTGGCAGCACGACGTACAGACATCAATGAAGGAAGAGTGGAGCGGGCTGAGGCAAGGTTCCAAGACACCCACCACTGAGAATCTGGGAGTAGATTCCAGCGTAGCAGACTTTCCTGAGTATCATTGAGCGGAACCAGCAAGCCAAGCAAGGCCAACCTCGGAGCAACTAAAACAATTACTCCCCAGAGATTGAATGACACACAGCGGGGGGGTTGCTCTAGCGCGTCGACGTCACTAGTAGTATTTATGTAAATATTCACACAACAATATGTTAAAGAAAATACACACGTACATGCCTGTATGCAGACAAAACCGTTCCCCGCCCAAAGCACTGGGGAATACTGCAAGCTACAACATCCAGACGAGAGACGCATTCGGGTACGCCAGAGATACCATAGTGGGTACCACAATAAGGGAGACGTGCAGGTTAACTCATGCCTGAATAGCTGCATGCTTTTTACGCATGGACACACGTGTGTGCGCACACACACACACACACACACACACACACACACACACACACACACGAGAGAGAGAGAGAGAGAGAGAGAGAGAGAGAGAAAAAGGTAAAGGTAAAGGTGTGGTTTTTTATAGCGACTTACACCCTTTGTCAGGGTCTCAAACCGCTTACACTTTACCCCCTGATCACTGGGCATCTTCATCAATCCTCACTGGTACCTCACAACAAACATAGTGACAGACATTTAAGACGCACACAGTCAGGTACCAGCACCAACTCCGCTCCCTGGGGAGTATTCCAACCCGATGCTGGCGCTTGGCCGCATACAAGGGTTAATCGCACAACGTTTTTGCCAATATTGCCCTCACAGGTACCCGGTTTTACTCCTGGGTGGGGAGAAACAATGCGAGTTAAGCATCTTGCTCAAGGATGCAACTCTGGGAACCGCGCAGCTTCGAACGCCGTACCCACTGGCCGCAAGCGACTGTAGGTCCAGCGCGCTAACCACTCGGCCACAGAGAGAGAGAGAGAGAGAGAGAGAGAGAGAGAGAGAGAGAGATTGATTGATTGATTAAACTTTATTTTTCAAGGGAAATACATGAATTAGGCATAACTGCCTATCTTACATTCAGCCCTTGTTAAAACAAGAAAACAAACAAACAAATCCAATCCCATCCCACACCCTTACCCACCCACCCACCCTCTATCTCACACAAAATTCACACAATAACACAGGTTACAATCAATTCATGGTAACGAATTACCACGTTGAAAATAGCCACAAAGTGAATTTAGAATACGATGAAAGTATCTAAGATGACTGCATAAGAAAAGTATGTAGTTTCAATTTAAATTTCTCTAAAGATTTCGCAAAATTTAGAGAATTGGATAGTGTGTTCCACATAGTGGCCCCTGAATAAGATAGGTTATGTTTAAAATCAATCCTAGGTTGTGGTATTATAAAGTTATGTACACGAATATTTGAATGTTGGAGTAAGTTTATCAAATAGTCAGGCACATCACAATCATTAATTCTTTTCATTAAGACACATTTATTGAATTGTAAATGCTTATGAAAAGGCAATATGTTAAGTTCTTTCATTTTGTCATTTGTATCTGTTATCATAAGCTTAGAGGCTCTTCGATACAATGACTTCAGCCTTTTCAAGTTAGCGTCATTAGACTCTAGAGCCATCCCAAATTGTTGACGCATAATTAATGTGAGATAAGATATGAGCATAGAAGAAGATTTTGCAAGTTTAAACGTCAACAATAATATATTATGTCTTAATTTGGAGAGAAGAAATAGATTAATTGAATTTTTTTACAAATATAATCAATGTGTGATTGCCATCCTAAATGATCATCAATTATTACACCAAGAACTTTGTGCTCAACAATTTTGTCGATTCTCAAAGAATCAAGAACAAGAGGAAGAGATAAAGGATATAATTATTTGATGTTTTTGTCTTGTAGTTATCACCATATATTTCGTTTTGGAAGGATTAATGACCATATGATTCAAAGAGCACCAGGAACGTATTTCATCCAGGCTCCTTTGAAGTTCTACTGCCACACATTCAGTCCTGACGCCTGAGGTTGAAAGTGTTACATCATCAGCAAACATATCACATGTAACCTCTTTATCAGAGATAATGAATGGTAGGTCATTGATGAATAGGCAGAACAAAAAGGACCTAAGACAGAACCTTGTGGCACACCCACTTGTAAATGGCCACAAAAAGAAGCATGTCCATTGAAATAGAGAGAGAGAGAGAGAGAGAGAGAGAGAGAGAGAGAGAGAGAGAGAGAGAGACAGAGACAGAGAGAGAAACAGAGAGAGAGACAGAGAGAGAGAGAGAGAGAGAGAGAGAGAGAGAGATATATTACCAAACAAGGATTCATAACGACGCACGTACATGTACACACGCGGGGTCACAGAGCACGCGAAATACGTCAATAACCTTCTGGGCGGCTCGAATGCGAAACATATGCACATGAAGTCACACAATTCGCGAATGGCGTCCATGGAGTTCTGGGAGGCTTGAATATGAAATAATGTAGCCCCTGAAAATCGAGGATTAGAACAGGCCCGGCAACATCTGCGTTATTAATACCTCCTTACGTCAATACCACTCTCATTCTTTCGGCATCACTGCTACAAACATGCCACGAGGTACTAGCATACGAAGGAGCCTCCATCAGTATTTCCAGAAAGGCCAGCAGGTACATGGACACGGACTCCCTCGGCAAAACAGCTTCGACCTAAGGTGTCTGGGAGGAAGCGGTTGTCACGACCCCAAGGTATTCAGCAGGTAGCGGAGCTGGTGTAAGGCGATAGTCTCTCCAGATACCAACGCCAATGCCAAGAAGAAAAGCATGACATTGTGGGCCCTGGGTATTCCCACATGATTCCTAAAGGTCGATGTGCCATGCTGAGCCTCTTACAAAAATGTCAAGGCGCCTAGCAAACGCAGGAAGCTGCCTCTGGGAGTCTGACAGGCGGCTCCTGTTAGTTGATATTCCATAGATAGGGCCACGAAGATTGCCCGCGGCAGTGGGAGGAGACGGAAGGATGCAGGCATCATCACTTCGCCGGCGCCTGGAGGGAGATGTAGCACATACCAGCAAGTTTCAACCCTTGAACAGATTTTTCATTAGTGTAGCTACGGGGATTTGACAACATCGATGTTAATGCTGGATGGAGATATCTCGTGTGTGTGTGTGTGTGTGTGTGTGTGTGTGTGTGCGCGCGCGTGTGTGTAAGAGATAGAAGTCTGAACGAACAATAACGAACAAAAATGTTATTGTCAATGTCTACCGGCCTGAAAGGCACGCGATGCACGAAAACGAACGCCCCCAAAAAAGCATCAAAATTGGAGTCCAGACATGGGAAGTCCGCGCTGCATGAGCATCGACACTGTCACACTACTTTCAAGCAGGTCGAACAGTTCGTGCAGTCTGTTGTAGTGTAGCTGAATGCACGCTCCGCCCACATGGTTGTCAAAGTCGTTATCCCTTGCACGACGTCTCGATGTCGGTCGTCTGCGGTCAGGAATAGGGACTGTCTTGGTGTCATCAGCTGAAGGTGTGGGGGTATGCGTGCTATGATCACTTATGTCTTAGGAACCAGGAGCTGCTGAAATAATGGACCATGACTTCTGTGACGTTTCAGGTTCCGCAGTCTTGTTCTCGACAGATCAGGGAGCAGCAGCGACGCCGATCTCCTTTGGCAGTCCTGCGATGTTGCGCTAGCAGTCGGACACTCTGTCAGCCCCCCTGCTCATGGTCCGCTCAAGAACCTCCAGGCAGTCTGCAGTCATAAGCTCTTCCCATTCAGCGTGGCTGAGACTATTACATCTCTGTGTTCAGAATGAGCTCTTCCTTGACTACAGTAATAGTCATGATGTCGGTGCTGCCATGAAGATGAGCGGCAGATGTCTGACAGGGATTGTCTTGCAGTGACGACTGTAGCCAAGTTCATCAGCCCACTTGGCAGGTCAAAGGTCACGGGCCCTGACGGTGTCTGCCACGTTGCAGCTGGATGCGAGTCCTGTGCAGCAGCATTAAGAAGGGTGGAATAACGTAATTTATTCAAGAAAACAGCAAATTTACAATGCATACTTCAATGTCAATGCAAAATTCGATGTAACACACAGCAAAAGAAGGTCATCGAAATACAGCCACCGTGCGTTAGACTCGACTACGCTCCGCAGTCACAGGAAATATGTTGTACGCGTGAACTCTGTTGAACTATGGTCTATTCTACAAAACTATTTGCGTCCTGTCCACATGATCGAGATTGGTGCCAACGAACGAACGCAAACGCTAGGGTCAGAGGCTAGGGAAACACCTCGGCTTTGGGTCACGGGAAGCCTCACGCTTGACCGACGACGTGATCGCGAACGCGTTGCCCCTCGCGATTGCCAGCGAGATTCTCTGAAACAGGAACTGTGTCTGGCGTGGGTCATCTGTCGACAGTGCAATCCGCTGGCCGATCTCTCGGATAAGTTCCGTTGCTGCCGGTCCGACCACTCCAGTCGTTTCGACAGCGAACGGGACGAAGTGGTACCGTTCCGTGATAGAGGCGTATTTCCTCCTTTTCGAACCTTCGGCAGACCGGCAGGCGTGGCCTGGGTCGATAGCGGAGTCTGTCATTGAAGACGGCGCAAAAGAGTCAGAGCAGGTGGCGTCCCAAACAAGTGACTTGCCGTTCTTGAATGGGAATACAGTCATGCCGTCGGGGCGCCGCCCGTCTCCTCTGTCGAGGCCAACCGGTTCCAAAACGGAATACAGGCCTGCGGAGTCGAGCGACCGTTTGATGACGTCGTTGAGGGCGGCGTGGCGTGGGAATCTCCCGGCACTGTAGCGGCATGAAAGCGGGTGCAAGCCGTAGATGTCGACCGTCTTGCCGCATCGACAGGGGTGGCTCTGGCACATCTGCTGGCCAAGGCGGAGAGAGACAGCAACCCTGAGCGTCTCGTCGTCTAGGAAATGATGGAATTCGCGGCATAATCAAACTCAGTACATTTTAAGCAACATTTCGGGAAATTTGCCGCTCACCCATGGCTCCGTGTCTCTGCCGTGAGAGAGAGTGAGAGAGAGAGAGAGAGAGAGAGAGAGAGAGAGAGAGAGAGAGAGAGAGAGAGAGGGGGGGGAGGGAGGGAGGAGGGAGAGAGAGAGAAAAAGAACGAGAGAGAGAGAGAGAGAGAGAGAGAGAGAGAGAGAGAGAGAGAGAGAGAGAGAGAGAGAGAGAGAGCCTCATTATCCTAAGTGATTCATGCCAAACCGTACCCGCGAGACATGCTCGAGGTACAAGTGGTCTGAACTAGCGTTTCCTTCCCCTCCTTGGACGCAAGCTAGGTATGTCGAGTAAGCAGAGTTGTGTCTCCTGTGCTTTAACCCGCATTGCTCCCACCATGCCTCCCCTCCTTTCTCTTGCTTGACCTTGCTTTCCTCAACCCCAACTTTCTCTGTCTATCAGTCTGCTATCTTTGCATGCATGCAAAACAATCTTCTCGAAGTACCGTTCCTCTAGTCTATAGGACTGCGCGCGCGCGCGTATGTGTAAGCATGGACGTGTGCTGAATGCGCCTGTGTACATGTGCTCATGTGTGCGTATACATGTGTGCGCATCTACGTGTACGTGCATATATGCGTGTGCGCGAACGTGCGCACGCGCCAGGGCGCATTTCCTTGTTTGTGTCTGTTCCTGCAACTCATCCACCCACTCACCCACTCACTCACTCACTCACTCACTCACTCACCCACTCACTCACTCACTCACTCACCCACCCACTCACTCACTCACTCACTCACTCACTCACTCACTCACTCACTCACTCACTCACTCACTCACTCACTCACTCACTCACTCACTCACTCACTCACTCACCCACCCACCCACCCACCCACCCACATACCCACCCACCCACCCACCCACCCACTCACCCACCCACCCACCCACCCACCCACCCACCCACCCACCCACCCACTCACTCACTCACTCACTCACTCACTCACTCACTCACTCACTCACTCACTCACTCACTCACTCACTCACTCACTCACTCACTCACTCACTCACTCACTCACTCACTCACTCACTTCACTCACTCACTCACTCATTCACTCACTCAGTCACCCACCCACCCACCCACCCACCCACCCACTTAATGGGTCTATCAATGGGTCATTCAGTCATTCAGTCGGTCAATCAGTCAGTCAGTCAGTCTCTTAACTCTCGGACTATTCTATCTTCCTGTCATCAACCTGTCTCTGAGATCCCATGCACACGAGCGACTTCCTTTGGATGGTCTCTTCCCCACTGGTCAGCAGTGTAAGTGTGTGTGTGTGCAATAAAGCGTGATAGACGCATTTGTCACGAATGACCATTGGACACCGCAGGCAATCGCCACTCTCGGACTCACCAAACCATAGACGCACTCTGAGTCCGCGTGGAGCAAGCCCTGAAAGCTCTGTAATCACGGGTACCAACTAAAGAAGGAGTGTAACTGAACTCTATAGGCAATGGACGCCTTCGTCAGGCTTGTCCACCGATCTACAATGTAGATCTAAGAAAGTCATCTTGTTCGTGCTACGTCTGCTGAGTGCTAAAAACTACGTTCATAAAGTCCGAGGGGGTTTCTTGTTTGTTTCTTTGTTGTTGTTGTTGTTGTTGTTGTTTTAGAGTCCTGGAAGCCAAAGACAATATAAAATATCATGGACAACAATATGATCTCCGTCGCTGTATTCAATAGAAGGTCAAGTCTCAAATTGGGGTAAAATTTCAGTGTGAAAGATACCCGGAAGCAATGGCTAGTGTTAGGACTACTAACGTGTTTGTCGTTACCAGTTAAAAATCCATGATAACACAAACCATTCTATAATATTGCTCAACAGCTGACAAACCTTTAAACGTGTCTTATAAGTGGCAAGCCGTGTCGTCAGCTTGTTTGGCCCTTCATCGTAGGAAGATTTTGCACGTAGATTGCTCTTCACTCAAGTTATTCCAACAAGCTGTAACTCGACTTTCCGCTGAAACTCATGGCATATGTGGATCACCTCAATAGTCAGAACTTTCAAAACCACTAGCCAGTAGTGAGCAGTACAGATTTGTCAAGGGTTTGAGTCAGCTGCATTACGAGCCCGATTCAAGTTTTTCCCTATGTACCAGGAAGTTTGAACTGATGTAGCTTTCACAGCCACGGACTCTCGAGCAAGCTAGCACTGCCCACAAAGGGGCAGCACTCTGAAAGTGGCTGCTGGCTGCGGAAGGCAACACTTGTGGTGCCGGGGGCGGTGCCATTGTTCTTTGGCTTCCAGGCAGGGGGGTAGGGGAATGGTCTGGAGGAGGGGAGGCGTTTGGTAGAGGGTGAGGGGTTGGAAAGGAAAAAGGAAGGGCAAAGCAAAAGAGGACAAGTAGGTAGGATCTGAAGAATGAAATGACGACTAAGTAGTTTCATAGAATACAACAGTAATCCTTTACAGAAACCATTTACGTTTGCTCTCTCTCTCTCTCTCTCTCTCTCTCTCTCTCTCTCTCTCTCTCTCTCTCTCTCTCTCACACACACACACACACACACACACACACACACACACACAAACAAACAAACATTCACACGTGCGCACTAATCACATGTGCACAACAACGGGTACTCGAGCATGATCATAATCGTCAAGACAACAACAAGTAATGCACTCATAGCAATATGTATCCATGAGAAACTGCTCTTTTTAACAACCTTTCTGAGGTACAATATACGTTCTCGATAGTGACATATCATTTATAAAACTGCTGTTGAAACACAATGATGATGTTTGAAAAACATTTGAAAAAGCACCAGATGCTTTCATTGGTGCAAGCATTCAATTTACACATCATATACCATCAACAAACTGCTCAGAGCTAGCTAGCCCTTACAACGCTGTCGCGCACTCGTCGTCGTAGGCGAATTCACGATGAAGATATTACATGTAAACCACAGGAAATGGGCATAAACAAGCCTGCAGATGCCCTTGCATTGCCCTAGAGGAACGGAAGCCATAACCTCAACAAAATCTGCCTGCAAGCTCCACAAATGCCAGGAGTTTTGCCAGCCTAGTCAGCTGACAAAAGCCCTGACAAGAAGAAGGCGAAAAGATGCATTGCACGTTCATATTTGGAGGCACGCCCGACATCTTCTGGCACGCGGCGTAAGATGAAGGTTCTGCATGCAAGGCAAAGGGGACCAGCCTCAGTGTAGTGCAGCTCCGAGACGGACATTCTGGTGTCACAACATATGCTTCCCTCCAGCGAGAGAAGGCCACACAGACACACAGTTGCTGTGAAATTTCGAGAGGAAGAGAGGGCTCGAATGAGAACGACTGCTGACTGAATTAACATTAAAACGTATACTTGGGTGTATGCATGGTTGCAACACTATGGGGCGCAACGCGTGTTGATGTTCACGCCAGATTAACTATGAAGTGTGTGGTTCAGAGTACAGACTTCACTAGCCTTCGCTTTGGGTGTGGGTGTGGGTGTGGGTGTGGGTGTGGGGTGCGGAAGCAAAGTGTCTTCTTTTTAAAGAACAAATGTTCTGTCTGTCTGTCTGTCTGTCTGTCTGTCTGTCTGTCTGTCTGTCTGTCTGTCTGTCTGTCTGTCTGTCTGTCTGTCTGTCTGTCTGTCTGTCTGTCTGTCTGTCTGTCTGTCTGGCTGGCTGGCAGGCGATGTCACTGTCAGTTTGTCGCTGTTTATTACTGTTCACTCGCGCATGTTTGTGTATGCATGAGAGAGAGAGAGAGAGAGAGAGAGAAAAAAAAAATTGAATTTGAATTTGAACTTGCTTTATTCGTAGGCCGACAGCCCATTGGATGATCATCATAGTTACATAACATTTACTTACAATCCTTACAACTCTAGGGCTAGAGAGAGAGAGAGAGAGAGAGAGAGAGAGAGAGAGAGAGAGAGAGAGAGAGATGAGTTAGTGTTTGCATGCTTGACAGAAAGCCTGATTGTCCCCGTCTGCCGGCTGTCTCTCTCTCTCTCTCGTGTGTGTGTGCGTGTATGTTTGTATGAATGTGTGTGCGTGCGCGTGCGTGCGTCCGTACGTACGTGCGCGATTATTGTAGCGGTAGTGTTGAACAGACCTATTACAGAAGCAGTGAAAACTGCATGAAACTGCTCATTCACGAGCACAGAGGTATCACACTGATCTATTCCATCGTCCAAAAACCAGTCGCTCACCATCTCCCGACACCTTGCTTCCACAACCAATAGCAGACATTTACAACGGCAACCTTACATATATTCAAGTGGGTTTTTAAGAAATGGAACTCACTCCCACTGCACCTCTTTGAAATCCTTGCAAACTAACATACGTGATAATCGCTTTAGATAATCTCACTATTGTACCCTGTGTACAGTGTGGCCTGTACTTACACTAAACTTTTAGTTTTTATTCTAAACAATGGGTAAATAGTTGTCCAAGGCATTTACTAACATCTTGTTTACGTCAATGTTTGCTATAATATCCGTATTATCATTGCCAACAGCTGAACATTGATATACTGCTCGATACTAATGAATTTTTACAGAACTTACCAGGACTGTTTTTTTTATACTAGCAAGGACAATTTGTAAGATAGGTAGAAATGGCTAATATTTCATTCTTGATTCAATCAATCACATACTAACTTCTCTCTCTCTCTCTCTCTCTCTCTCTCTCAATGTTCGTTCTCTCTCAATATTCGTTCTCTCTCTCTCAATGTTCGTTCTCTCTCTCTCTCAATGTTCGTTCTCTCTCTTTCTCTCAATGTTCGTTCTTTCTCTCAATGTTCGTTCTCTCTCTCAACGTTCTCTCTCTCAATGTTCGTTCTCTCTCTCTCTGTCTCTCTCTGTCTCTCTGTCTCTCTCTCAATGTTCGTTCTCTCTCTCTCAACGTTCTCTCTCTCAATGTTCGTTCTCTCTCTCTCTTTCAATGATCGTTCTCTCTCTCTCAACGTTCTCTCTCTCAATGTTCTCTCTCTCTCTCTCTCTCTCTCTCTCTCTCTCTCTGTTCGTTTTCTCTTCCCCTCCCCCCCCTCTCTCTCTCTCTCTCTCTCTCTCTCTCTCTCTCTCTCTCTCTCTCTCTCTCTCTCTCTCTCTCTCTCTCTCTCTCTCCATTCAAAGGCAATGAAGCTTGCTAAACGTTTTGCTTCCAATAATTATGGTTTTCATAACACGGCCAGGAGCCAGACTGGCATAGTGAGCATTCATTACTCTTTGCCCATCACCGTACGCAGACGGCAGGGATGCCAGCGTGCCTCTCCACTCTGCGAGCAGCTGAGCAGCTGTCTTGAAAGGATGGGTGTACGGGCCGCTTCCGCAATACACCCTGACACGGTTCCAAAGAGATTCGGCTTTCCACACGCAGTGAACGAGTCCTGCAAGTCAGCAGCGCGAGCAGACGACCAGGCAGGCTCCGCA
>JAWQFJ010026053.1:232500-240000 GCA_034096865.1 Theodoxus fluviatilis | reverse complement strand
CATGTTCGTCTCAGTGTACAAAATTGACAAGTCTTCTTTCTGGATTGGAGAGGGGATATTCCTTCTGTGGAACTCTTTGAATGATCCGCTGTTTGGGTGGTTCAGCGACAAGCGATACTTGGCCTCTTCCGGAGCAAAGAATCACTCAGGATCAGATGTGGTGATCCGGCGGCTGACGGCCATCCAGTGGAATGGCCCACTGATGGCGCTGGCCTTCCTGGCATTCTGGGTAGGATGGCTGTGGCCAGGACTGCAGTTTGTGGTGTGTCTGTGTGCCTATGATGGATTCCTCACCATGCTGGACCTCCATCACTCCTCACTGCTGGCTGACCTGGCTGTCTCTGCTGAAGTCAGGTAAGAACAGGGAAATGGTGACTGATGATGGAAGTGGTGGTGGTGATGGTGATGATAATAATGGTGATGGTGGTGGAAGTGGTGGTGGTGATGATGATGGTGATGGTAGTGACGGTGATAATGATGGTGATGCTGGTTGTAGTGGTGTGTTGATGATGATGGTGATGATGAAGTGGTGATGGTGATGATAATGAGAGTGATGCTGGTGGTAGTGGTGATGGTGATGATAATAATGGTGATGGTGGTGGAAGTGGTTGTGTGGATGATAATGATGGTGATATTGGTGGAAGTGGTGGTGATAATAATGGTGATTGTAGTAGTGATGGAGATAATGATGGTGATGATGGTGGAAGTGGTGGTGATAAAAATGGTGATTGTGGTAGTGACGGTGATAATGATGGGGATGCTGGTGGTAGTGTGGTGTGGATGATAATGATGGTGATATTGGTGGAAGTGGTGGTGATAATAATGGTGATTGTAGTAGTGATGGTGATAATGATGGTGATGATGGTGGTGGTTTTGGTAATGATGGTAACGGTGATGGTGGAGGTGGTGGTGATGGTAATTATAGTGATGATGGTGGAGGTGGTGGTGATGGTAATTATAGTGATGATGGTGGAGGTGGTGGTGATGGTAATTATAGTGATGATGGTGGAGGTGGTGGTGATGATAATTATAGTGATGATGGTGGAGGTGGTGGTGATGGTAATTATAGTGATGATGGTGGAGGTGGTGGTGATGGTAATTATAGTGATGATGGTGGAGGTGGTGGTGATAATAATGATGGTGATGGTGGTGCTATTGGTAATGGTGGTGATGATAGTAGTAGTAATGATGATGTTGATGGTGGTGGTGGTGATGTGACTGATGGTAGTGATGGTGTAAGTGTTTATAGTGCTGATGGTAACAGTGGTGACAGTGACACTGTTAATATGACAATGGTGGTGGTGGTGGTGGTGGTGGTGGTGATTTAAGGATTTTCACCCTTGTTTGACAAAGGAACACCACTTTTTTATGATGGAAGAATTAAATACATTGAAAAAAATCATTCCATAGACATTACTCAAAGAGTCCCCTGTCTTTGGGTTAATATACCTTAATGAGTTTGAGAATGCTCATTGAAATTTGAAAGATGCAGGAAAATGGGAGTGATATTTCACATCTTAACATGTTAAGAATTGCCATAATTTTATTGTTCATCCAACAGTTCATGTGCCATTCTACACTTATTTGCACATTTCATCCCAGAACCAGGCTGAATTCCCGCTGCTCCATATTCGGCATTCTGGGCTCAGCCTCTGTCTTCATCTCATACGCTGTCTGGAACAAGGATGCTCTGGGCAGCTTCCGCATCTTCTGCCTGGGATTGTCAGCCATCTCCTTTGTGGGCTTCATCATCATTGTCCAGCTGCTGAAGCAGCAGCTGAAGCGGAGCTCAGAGTTTCACCACACCAAGGAGGAGGAGTGGCACCATGGCAGGCATGTAGTGCTGCTAATAGAGTGTCTGTTTGGGTTTGGCTCTGTGTGTGTTAGGTCTTGAGGTTGCCTGGGTAACACGTGACACTTTAGACTAAAGCGTTTGTAAAGTGAAACTAAAATTAGCATTAATTGAAGTTTATGAATTAGAAAATGGCTACTGATTAGAAGTTGTCAAGTTGAATGACCTTCAAGTTATAACAATTCCATACATTGGTGGTTACATAGTTGGATTACTTTTTCTCCCACCTACTCCATATAATAAGACAGGAGCAAGTACACATAAAACTTTAAAAGGCTGAATACGTACTGGAGTGGTAAGTTGACCCATCTGTGAGTTTCAGGATCCTACAGTAGTTGTCTCAATATGAAGATGTAAAGGAAACGTGTTAGTACCAAAGCATGAATTTTAAGAATCTTCTTCACTTTCCTGGGGCACATGAGTTCTACATAGAAATGACTGAATATCATTTCTGGAGTAGTCCCCCAACACAAAGACTGCAGCCCTCCAGCCATCATGGAGGTACTGGGCAGCTCAGCCAGTGTAGGAGTCTTACGTCTCCAGTACACTGGTGTGATTAGTGCCTGCCATTGTAATGTATATTGCAGTTGGACTCACATGTATCTCATAAGATTGGATCAGTAGGTCTACTTTGAACTGGGGTTACAGGTGTGGGGGTTTGAGATTACTGATGTTCAGTTGACTTTTGTAAGTGTTCAGTATCTTTATGGTTGACTGCTTATCAGTGTGACATACATGATTAAATGAATCATTCTTATGGTAGTGTATCAAGAACTGCAACAACTTGAATGAAAACAAATAATTATGTAAAGCACAAAACTGAACAGATTTGCATTTTCTATTTGTCAATAACAACATTTAAAGAAAGTACTAAAGATATTGATCACACTTAACTACAACATGATGTTTCCATATATGCAGATGTGTGAGACATCTAGTGGCAATTTTAGAGTTTCAAAGCGGCCAGATAGCAACCCTTTTATTTTCTGTTTAATGGTTGCTCTGAATTCTCTGGGCAGAAAAGGGCTGGCTGAGGATGTGTCAGACATAATGGCAATGAGGAAGTTCATAGGGCAACTCATCTCCCACAAAAACTTCCTGTGGTTTGCAGTGATGAATTTGATTCAGGTGAGTCTCATGAAATGCTGATGGGAAATTTTGCTTCAAGTCACAAATTGTGGCTAAATGGTCCTTTCTCTCTTTCTTTCTTTCTTTCTTTCTTTCTTTCTTTCTTTCTTTCTTTCTTTCTTTCTTTCTTTCTTTCTTTCTTTCTTTCTTTCTTTCTTTCTTTCTTTCTTTCTTTCTTTCTTTCTTTCTTTCTTTCTTTCTTTCTTTCTGTCATGTATTTATTTTCTGTCTATCTGTGTGTTTGTGTGTCTGTCTGTCTGTCTGTCTGTCTGTCTGTGTGTCTGTCTGTGTGTCTGTCTGTCTGTGTGTCTGTCTGTGTGTCTGTCTGTCTGTGTGTCTGTCTGTGTGTCTGTCTGTGTGTCTGTCTGTGTGTCTGTATGTCTGTCTGTGTGTCTGTCTGTGTGTCTGTCTGTCGATCGGTCTGTCTGTGTGTGTGTCTGTCTGTCTGTCTGTCTGTCTGTCTGTCTGTCTGTGTGTCTGGGTGTCTGTCTGTTTGTCTGTCTGTCTGTCTGTCCTTTTGTCTGTGTTTGTGTTTGTGTGTGTGTCTGTCTGTCGGTCTGTTTGTCTGTCTGTCTATATATACATACACACACACACACACACACACACATATATATATATATATATATATATATATATATATATATAAAGACAAAATGCTGATCATGCATATTTGTACTTGCTCATTTGTGTTTGGAGTGTTGTGATGATGGTCTGTCATTCTGTTCTTCATTTCTGGGTGGTCAAGCAAAATAAGGTCTTTATCTAACACAGCTCATGCATGCTTTCTTTAAACTGGATATATGATTTAATGTCTTTTGGCTACACAATGTATAAACACTATCAGTCAATTCCATGAAAATCTGAAAGGAGAAATTCTGACATAAGGATGTATATTAGATATATTTGAGTGGGATTTTTTGGTTTTGTTTTGCCTGTTTGTTTTTGTTTGTTTGTTTTTGTTATTTCTGCTTTTCTTGTCAGCTGTTCATTTGCATTTATGTTTGTTGCTTGCTTCTCTCTCTCTAGGAAAACGTTTGGTAAAACCCGTGTGTAAGGAAATGCCACTTATACTAGTGTTCTCTGTATATTTCCACAGTTCACATTACATTGTCTGTCTATGCACCTTTACACAGCACAGCTGGTGCAGTTTTCATTGATCCCAAGTGAGTTTTGGCAGGGACTTTTGATTGATGTGGCAGCTTGAGGGTAAAATCTGAGATTTATCTTCCTCTGACACAAGTTGTGTCACACGTCGGCTCTGGCCTTCAAAGTTGAGAAGAGCTGGTGTTGCTGTGTAGTTGTGGTATGTTTAAAATGACACTTCCATTATCATCTTGTCTCCTGTCACAGCTGACTATAAATATTCTCATGTGAAGTAGAATCCACGCATATATAACCCTTAGAAATCTCACATATCTCTATAGCAACAAACTTGGCAATGGAAATAGGTGTTCCTGCTCATAATTATTAAGTATTTTCTAGTAGATTTTACAGGTTGTATGACAAGGAAGTTTCAGTTCAATCACTTTATAAGAGCATACAGTTCTTTTGAACAGCTGATATAGACTTTTATACTCATGTAAAGGTGAAGATGCGGTTTTATATAGGGATTTATCACCCATGCCTGGTTCTCAAACTGCTTTGCACTTTACCCCCTGATCACTGTGCCACGTGATCAATCCTTCACCTTTTACTTCTTGAGGCCTTTGTTCTTTGCATGTGGACTTGCTGAAAAAAGACATCAACAGACATGATGTTCTTCACTCTCTGTCTGCACTATTGTTGTTGTATGTTTTATTTTGTAGTAAGTAGCACATCTAAAAAAAACAATCGTCACATTGTTCATTGTGTCTGATTAGTGGTCTTTTCAACATCTCCCCTCTGATGTGACCTCAGGAAGTAGTACATTGACTGCCAGCATGCTGAGATCTCTGTGGCCTGATTTGATTTCCTGGCCTGCTCTGGCATTGTCCATAGTATCCCATGATGAAGATTATCGCACATTGATGTGTCTCTCATGACTGAGTTCATATTGATGTGTAATTAGGAGTACAGCTTATCACTTGGACAGATGCTCTATTTAGTCAGTAGTGCCAAAGATTATAGGTTACACAGAGATAGCTCATAAGCTCATTGTTATGAGGATCGAGACACGTTGCGCCCCAAGCGGCCAAGACTATGGGGAAGTAATCACACTGCTTAGATACATGTAAAAAGTGCTTGTTTGTCGACGCGTTTCTGATGCATTCCGATCATGTTTGTGGATACATTTACGGTGTAATGTGTAATAAAATGATTTGCTGCAATAATGGGGGTGTTTTGGCTTTGTGTTTTTGTAGCAGGCGTTGTGAAATCGAAAGATTTGGTTCATCTAAATGGATGCTTGTGCGCATGCACGTGAGCCTATAGTCCGTTTAAACATTGCTCTGTCAGTGGACGCTACTGACTTCGCACGCCCGGGGAGTAATGCCAAAGATCCGGCCGCGTTAAAACATGCAAAAATATTAATTAGATTAAAAACTAATCGAAAATAGTCATATTAGACTGTTTTAACGTATACTTTCTGCACAAAACCCACAGAAGATAAGTAAACAAACCTCACCGGTCGTATGTACCTAGATGGCTAGCAGACGAATAATCTTTGTCTCCACTGACAGAGCAATGTTGAAACGGACTATAGGCTCACATTTCGATGAACCAAATATTTCGATTTCACAACGCCTGCTACAAAAAAACAAAGCCAAAACACCCCCATTATTGCAGCAAATCATTTTATTACACATTACACCGTAAATGTATTCACAAACATGATCGGAATGCATCAGAAACGCGTCGACAAACAAGCACTTTTTACATGTATCTAAGCAGTGTGATTACTTCCCCATAGTCTTGGCCGCTTGGGGCGCTGCGTTCCAAGCGTCTTGTAACTCTATATAGCAAAAGCTCGGCATGAGCTATCTTTGTGTAACCTATAATCTTTGGTAGTGCCCTGTTGATATGCGCAGACATTTAAATGAACATCAGTCCCATGTGAGAGGAATATATTATGTGTGCTCTCTTTCTTTTCAATTTGTTTTGCTTTTTTTTTGCCTGCATTGCATGTAGAACAGAGTTATATTCTTCATATGGAAACACCTGGGCTATATGTTTCCCTAGTTCTTTGCAGTTTGACAATGTTTGTAAGTAATGAAGCAGTTGTACCAGTGTTGTCGTTGAATAACAAGTAGGAAGTGTTAACATTATAGCCATATTTATGCGGTCTATTTTCATTACTCATGATTTGATATCAGGTATAAAAAGGGGAATTATCATATGTCTAGCCTGGCATTTGTTTTGATCTGTTCTTTGATTGCAGGCGAATAAAACACTGTCATAAAAAACCTTTGTCTCTTGCTTTGCTTTCAAGGCTTGGCTCACCTCAGCTCTTTGAGCTGCATGGAGGGGTCCGGAGTCTCTCCACAAGAGCAATGACCCTTACAGTCATTAGCTGTAAGAGAGTTACTTCTTTGTGGTTTACCTGGGACTCTGGACTAATTGCAGGTGTTCCACTGCCACTTCAACAGCAACTTCTTCCCCCTGTTCCTGGAAAACCTGCTGGGAAATGCTGTCACTCCTGGCCTCAGCTCCTTCCTCATTGGTCAGAGTTCCTCCTGGCTGCCCACGGCTCTCTCTCCTGCTGTCAAGACTTCATATTTTATTTCATTTATCATTTTGTTTCATTTCATATCATTTCATTTTTCCTTTCATTCTGTTTATTTTGTTTTATTTTGTTTCATTTGTTTAATTTTATTTCATTTGTTTAATTTGATCTTTTCTTGTATTTTATTTAAATTTTACTTTATCTTATTTTATCTTAAATTGTTATAGTATTTAATTTCTTTTCTTTTCTTTTCCTTTCTCTTTGTTTCATTTCATTTTTCATTTCATTTTGTTTCATTTCATTTTGATTTGATTTATGTTATTTCATATATATACACACATACACACATATATATATACATAATAAATTTGATTACATTTTTTTTTCACTTTTGTTTTGTAATTGCCTTATTAATGCTACCTACTAAATTAATCTGGTCCTCTCCATGGATTAGATGACTGGTACACTGTGGCTGTACAGTCATCAAAAGCAAAGTTCCATGTGGTACTGTATGAAAATAGATCTTTAAGAGAGTGGAACTGGCATTTACAGTAGTCGCCGCTTATAAAACACGCGGTTAATAAAAACATCTGTTTTTTAAATACAGTTGGTCCGGTCCGGATTTACAACTATATAACCTGTGTAAAATTCCGCCGGTTATTAAATACAGGCGCCGTTTAATAAAAACACTTTCTGTTCTTTTTCTCGCTGTTTGGAGGGTCAGAGTCGATCTCTGGTTGTGAATTCTTGTCAGCAAACCGTTAGATGACAACTAAAGACGCTTCAGCGTTTGTGTGAACAGTGATTACACCCTTGTCAGCAAACCGTCAGATGTCAATTCAACACTGTCTATTCTCGCTGGATAAGCAGTGAAACA
>JAWQFJ010026053.1:215000-230000 GCA_034096865.1 Theodoxus fluviatilis | reverse complement strand
TACAAGTGGTATATAGGTCAAAGCAAGCCCTATCTTTTGATACCAGTTTGGTTGACCTTGCTTCAAGGTCAAGGTCACAGGAGCTCTTCAAAGTTGAATTGTATACATATTTTGAAGTGACCTTGACCCTGAACTATGGAAGATAACTGTTTCAAACTTAATAATTATGTGGGGCACATGTTATACTTTCATCATGAGACACATTTGGTCACATATCATCAAGGTCAAGGTCACTTTGACCCTTATGAAATGTGACCAAAATGGGGTAGTGAACCACTAAAAGTGACTATATCTCATGGTAGAAAGTGCCAATAAGCACCATTGTGCTTCCTATGTCTTGAATTAACAGCTTTGTGTTGCATGACCTTGGATGACCTTGACCTTGGGTCAAGGTCACATGTATTTTGGTAGGAAAAATGTGTAAAGCATTTCTTTGTGTATGATGTCATTGGTAGGTTTAGTTGTTTGACCTTGACCTTGAAGGTCACCTGAAGGTCAAGGTCATATAAAGGTCAAGGTCAAGCATGTGAGTCGTATGGGCTTTGCCCTTCTTGTAAAAAGTATTAAAAAGAAAATAGATTTTATTTAAAGATAAATTTTGATTTATGTTCCATCTAGCCTTTTCTTTAAAAAAAAAGTTCAGGGTGACCTACTGATCCTATTTTTTTGCGGCCATATTACTTTTTTATGTGCTTTATCATGACTTTTTGACTCATTCAGGAAGCTGATTTGCTGTAATTGTGGTGATTCTATGCAATTCTGTTAAACAAGAATTCAAAAGCCACTTATTTACTTCCCCTTCTTTTAGTCTACCTTCTTCTGCTCCTACCCTCAAAATTCCCTTCACCATTTTTGACTGGTGTATGTTTTTGGGTTTTTTCAAGTGTCTAAGATGACTGGATGGCAAAACAATTAATCAAATTATTGTATCGTTTTTGTTGTTGACACTTTAATTTCTCTCCCATAGGATATTTTCCTAGTCCTCTATGATCATTATCTGTCCCAGAGTAAAAAGGAATATCATTTCTATTAATGCAAACTTTCAGCAATCGAGTCTTCACTGAGGGCACATGCAAACTCCTAAACCTGGTGATCAGTGACCTGGTGGATGAAGATTTTGTCATCCACCACCGTTCCCAGGCTGTGTCGGCACTCATGTTTGGCAGCGCAGCCCTGCTGTCCAAGCCTGGCCAGACTTTCGCCCCTCTCATCGGCACCTACATCCTGGCCTTGCAGACAGGTAGGCAGAGAAGCTTGGACATTTTTTGTTTTTGTTTTGGCCCACTGCTCACAGCAAAGTAGTGTGTCAACAGCAATGACCAGCTCATTCCATGCTCAGAGCACTTGTTTAAACTACACATACATATATATTAAACTTTACAGGCAAGAAAACACTGACTGTGCTTAGGTTGTTGGGGTGGTTTTTTTTTGTTTGTGTGTGTGATTTTATTATGTCACACTTATGGGAGGGATATGAGAGAGAAAGGATGGGAGAACTGTATTTCAACACATTCAATTGAAATGTTGAAAGTAGTCTCCCTACTCTCACCCAGCCATCTAGAAAGAAAGAAGGAAGGAAAGAAAAAGAAAGAAAGAAAAAGAAAGAAATAAAGAAAGAAAGAGAAAGAGAGAAAGAAAGAAAGAAAGAAAGAGAAAGAAAGAAAGACAGAAAGAAGTGAATTGAACTGAATAAACTTATTTCACAAGGGAACTGAAATGGGCAGGACCACCTCAGTTACATTCTAGGACAAATTTTCCTCTTTGTCTTTTTTGGTTGTTGTTGTTGCTGACCCTTATTTTACTATTGTTTTATCATCTTATGACTTTTTCTATCTTTACCCATGTGCATTTTTGTGGAGGGTCACTAAGTAATGATGCACTAGCTTTCTGACTATATACTTGCTTCAGCATGTGACACAGTATCAGCATTTGAATGCATAGTGTGACAGTAATCTTGTCAACACTTGTTGGTTACTACCATGCAGCAGTGGGATAGAGGAATATTTTGGTGCAGTAATGGAGGCAGTTTTAATCAATTTTTCTTTACAACTTCTGCTGTGAAGTCAGATTACTTTATTGGGGTTTAACCTTTGACTTTTAACCTCTTGCAGGGCATGATGTCTTTGAGTCTGGGACAGCATTGGGCTCCATGCAACTTGACCTCCACTCTGGGTCAGAGTCAGTCCATTCCCAGCAGCGCCAGGGATTCTTTGACATGCTGGTCTACGTCCCCATTGCCTGCGCTGTGCTGCAGCTGCTGGTGTGGTCAAAGTTCACCCTGCACGGCGCACGTCTGCGTCGAGTCAAACAGATGCGTGAGGGCTCTGAGCATGTGCCAGTATAATGTGATATTTGGATCAGGGTTATCCAGGTCATCATTGCTATCAATATCTGATTTGTTACCCTCGTCACTTGCAGCGTTCTGTTGATTGGTTTTTCTGACCTTATTTATTCATTCTCTTTGATGCCTCATATCAAATATACTGTGCCAAAGAGATATTGGTATAAATAAAGCAATCAGAAATCTAGCTTGGTGGCTGAAATTTAAGCTACCTGCCCCATGAGAGTTAGAAGATGTTTATATTTTGATGTGTTCTTTTCCCTCTATCAAATGTTGACCAGGTTATTCTGTGATAATGGATGACATTTTTACGGCTTGTCTGGCAGGACCTCTCACATATGATTATGTTTTCCATTACATTCTTTGGAGCGAATGGAAATGGTGAATAATGAATATATTTAATGTTTTCTTCTGATGTTACTTGTCTCTTAGTTTTTATCCACTTCCAGGGCAAAGGTTCATGTTTTCGTAGTGGACTTGTGAAATGTTTTAATCTTTTTAGTTTAAAAAATGATGGTGCAGAACAGTAGTCCTGGCTGCTTCATTATTTGCACTGCATTTCATATTGTCAATGATAGGCCTAAAAATACAACAAGTAAAGAGAGTGGAATTGATGTAAGAATTGCGTCTCTGTAAACAAAAGACTGCCGTTGTAGTCGCTGGTATTTAGTTAGTGCTGTATGATGCTGAAGTCGCCTTCGAATATGTTTGCGTCCTATAGTTTTAAGCAATTTAAATAATTTTCGAGGAAAAGAATAGAGCATTGTCTTAACGCATATCTGAGAGGTGAATAGTAAACACGAAATGAACATTGCAAATTAACTATTAAGCTGTTGCACATTCTAGGTCGCTGGAGTTATCTCCCTTGCTAACAAGAAAGCAGCAGATGATCACATTCAACAGCAATTATCTATTTCTTGCAAAGTTAAGGATTTTCAGGAAAGTAATATCCTCCAGAAGATTCCTTCTCACAATAAGGAAAAACGTAACAGCCTGGCACTCTGTCGTGACATCATTAAATGACACACAGATGCAATTGAGAGTGCACTGCAGAGATCTGGAAAATGTGAGGTCAAAAAGTTCAGTAAAGGAGGAAACTACTTTCTTCCTCCATTGTTGATGTACAGAATGTGCCACCATCATCATTTCAGATATCTGCAGCACAGGTTTGATCAACATTGCCTTAGGAAATCGTTGCCTTATGTGCTGTGGATAGTAGATGAAAAGAATCTATAACTATTTTCTTTATTAGCATCTGAGAAATGTCAGTTTGATTCTCAAGGTGGTAAAGGATAATGGAAGACTGGAGTCCCACTTTAGGAAATGTGTTCTAGGCTTTGAATACATGTAGTGTTTTCACACTGTTTCACCAAGGGCAAAGTGGAGATGGATGGAGTTTTACTGCCTTTAAGGCTATGTAAGGCCATTTCTCGCGATACCCTATTAAGGTAAGAGTAAGATCAGTCAAGTTACGATCTTCCTAGTTATTCGCCTCTTACAAATAGCGTAGGGAGATGTGGTGGGTCAATCCTTACCCCAAACCCACAGGGGATTAGTGAAAAGGGAAGCACATACACTGTAAAAGCCCTTGAAGGGAAATCACTTCAATGAAACTTTTTTCATTTCCAATGATAAGTCCGCTAGGTTTCCCAAGGAACTGAAGACTTAGTTGGACATGTCCATCCATGGTGGGAACTCATGTGATCACAGCCATGTCCATGTCACGATGCGTCCAAAAACCATTATTACAGGCAGAAATCTTCAAGACTCTCTCTTGATGACATTTGATACTACCTCCAGTGTTTCCTGCCATTCAAAATGAAAACAATCCAACTAGGAAGACAAAGGCGGCATAAGGTGCTCTGCTGTTGTGGCAGTTTCCTTTGCACACAGATCTTTCAAATTATGTACGTAGAAGTCATGTGTTTCATCATTTAAATCGACATAACCTCTGCAACTTGCCAGTGAACAATGAATGATTTTTGCAGTATTGCAAGACGCAAAGGTGATTATATTTTTGTACCCCTTCTGTGGATAAGGCAGGTGAATCAGTTTGATATTCTTGCTGAATGTGAGGCATTGTATCACTACGATTTCAAATGTTCATGTTACAACAACAAAAACCCTGCTGTTAATTTGTCATCTACATGTTTCTCTGTGAGATGTTAATGTCATTTAAGAATGTTTGTGTTGAAATGCAAAAAAGCATTTACAATTAATGTAGTAAAGCTGGTTATACCTGAAAACAACATATAATCTCAGTTCAGTTTTTAAATTAATTATTCTAGAGCATTCATTTCATTGCTGTGTAGCCCCTGCTCTCAATCTTTGAAAGGAAATGTGGGGAAGCTTTTTACCTCGTGGAGCACAGAAACAATGGCTAGTTTTACATTTCAGAGCTGAAAGTTTCAGCTACCTCCTTTTCCTGAATGCCAGGATCCGATGCAAGTGGCTAGTTAGGGCCTCTCACTGCGAGCAGAAAACTGACGTGTGCATTACATGTTTGTGTACTCATGAAAATGAATGCAAACACTTGATGAAAACCCCCACAGAGAGAGAGAGAGAGAGAGAGAGAGAGAGAGAGAGAGAGAGAGAGAGAGAGAGAGAGAGAGAGAGAGAGAGAGAGACTGAAGGTACTGTTTTGAAAGCCTAGGAAATGGTCCTAGTCCATCATCAATGTGTACTGTAGTGCCATATTAAAAAGTTATGGTTCCTTCAGTTGCATTTTACACACGTTGCTCACCAAGTTATGCTTTTAATGACTTGTTATTTGACACGCAAGAACAGTTTTAGTCATGAAATCAGAATGAGGTTGTGCGACATGTATTTTAATTTACTGCAGTTAGTTTCATTCTGATGACATATTTAGCCATGGTAATTGTATTGCTATGCAATAGTGATGTGATGAGTCAATTCTAGTGTGATAGTTGCATCATGTTTGCAGTCTGTGTAAGTAAGGGAATAATGAAATCAATTAATGTCAAGAGTGCTAATTTAAGAAGTATTTTCACATAAGGATGCTGATCTGTATTTCTCTGCTGAACTCATGTGCAACCCACCTGTGTGATCTTTTCTTTTTCTTTGACAAATGGTGGCTTCATCTGTAATCTGCCATACTGGCAGAGCCATATATTTTAAACTACAATAAAGAGTTCAACATAGATTTTAAAAATTGAGTATAGTTTTGTTTTACTTTATTTCATCACACGTTCTCCACACAATTACTGCAGGCAGTCAAGACTGTGGCCAAAATAATGTCTGTCCACCTGTCACCCAGTGATGGCAGTTCAAAAAGTGAGAATGATATGGGAAGTCAACACTTTGGAAGTCCCAAAGGATGCCAGACTTGCTAGGGAGCAGCACTCTGATGTGGTTTCCATGCAAGTGATGGCGGTATAAAAAAGGAATGGGGGTGGGAGTAAAACCATGTGAGATGTGTGGTTGCAAGTTGCCACAGAGGCGTCCTTTGAATTTTGATTGTAGTACAATGTATTTCAATCTTTGCAGTTGTTTCTTACTCTAACACAGATCCCAAAGATTTCACATTGGGCTTCTTAAAAATCAAAGAGACCCATGAAAATGTCCAAAACAAAGCTGGATATGCATGTTACAAGACGGAGTAGGTTTTTCACTGTCCTCTGGACTCTATAAAGTGTAATGCACGTCATCAACAAGAGCAGGCATACAAAACAGGTAAACTGTGAAGGCAAAACAGTCCAAACAGTTGATGTAAGCAGAAAATCTTGCCAGCAGTATCAGGTGGGGCTACAGGATGTTATCACAGCAACAGTTTTCCTTAGACAAACTGCAAGTACTCGTCAATGCTTTCTACAGGGTAAATCAGGTTATTAAAAATTCATTACACCATCCAGAAAGCCCTCCCACTGAAAAATGGACATACGGGATGTATCAAGTCACTTTCAAACAGAGACATTACACACCCATAGAGTGGGGATCCTCCCAATCCTCGAGCTGTGTCAGCTACCAAAAATTCTTCAAATGGAAAGGCACAGTGTCCTTGATACAAGGGATGTACAACATCCTGCGTAAGGTATTGATCTGCAGCATTTTCCCACTCTGCAATATTGAAAGGTTTTTGCTTGTTGCCAGCGCAAGATGAAATATGCAAGATCTGCAGTCCTATGCCACTTGTCATACAGGCATTCCCATCAGCAAATACTTGCAGCCATAGGATAACATGCACAGAGAGAGAGAGAGAGCACCAGCACCTTTAAAACTGTCATTATAAATATAATCACAATCAGTTTGATGCACATGACTGGGGATTCTGGATTCAAGAAATGCATTTAATGATTTCCCATACAATTAAAAAAAATCATGTGATTATCAACATGCTTAGAACCATGTTCAGATCAGCTCGTACGTGTTGTGTTGGATTTGTTGATGAGGTCTCATTGAAAATGCACTGATCAGCATGACATGAACACTGGTGCCACAGGTAGGAACAAAAGCATGGCTATCCCCTTCATGATTCATGGCGATGAGAAATGCAACAAAGCAGTGAATTTCAGTTTGCATGGACCATATAATGCTTGTCATTTCCTTGGCAACCACATGCAAAGATAAATTTTCTCATTCCAATTCTCAAATGCAACACTACTGGGTATGCACCACTGCATTCCATGATTAACAATGAGAGATTCTCAAATGACATGATGATAATAAGTATACACATTGGTATTATGACATTTGCCCACTAGTTGACTTGTTGTGATATCATGCTCCAGTGCCACATCCAGGAACATTGTACTATGGTACAAAAGTGTCCATAGCACTGGTCTGGCAGGGCTAAACCTATAACTGAAGCATAAACAAAACTTTTGTTTGAGCCCTGCCCAGGCTATCAGTATCACTGCTGGTTGTATTCATGACTGATCCATAGGCCAGCATGAAGGACTGATGCTATACAAAGCTATCACATTTCTGCCACAAATTCAATATGATGAAAACAACACCCTACCATCAACAAGCTGACAGTAATCTAGATTGTATGAAAGTGAGAGAGAGAGAGAGAGAGAGAGAGAGAGAGAGAGAGAGAGAGAGAGAGAGAGAGAGAGAGAGAGAGAGAGAGAGAGAGAGAGAGAGAGAACAAAAATCACAAACAATGATTCCAAGTATTATACTTGGCAGATGCTTGTGCATATAACACACTCTGCACACAACAACAACAAAAATCATCCGTTTCACATTTCACACCTTGTAAAAGTGCCTTTTGTTTACAATTTCACACCCAGCAAAAATGCAATCTGTCTGTCATGTCACATCTTGCAAGAATCTAACGTGCTTACATTTACACAGCTTGTCTGTTACGTCACTTCTTGCAAGAATGTGATACGTTTCTTTTTAAAAAAGAGCCTAGCACTGCCATCATCCTACACCATCAAAATTTTCCCTTGGACAGGGTTTCCTTCATCTTGTTGCCCATAGTGTGCATGAGGTCTACATGGGTGTTGGCACAGCCCACCACACATTTCTCCAAATCAGCCTTGAATTTGAGAATCTCGTCGCTGCTGGCGCCAGGTGGTACCTTGTCCCGAATCCTGTCCTGGCAGTCAAGGGCGCAGCGCTGCAGCCGGTTCTGCAAGGAATGCCCAGGGATGTTGAAAGGATCATGTTACAGATGCCATGTTCAAAACATTTAAATATATACTAGGAAAATCTTCCAGAGATGAGTCACACTAGTGAATTCATCCCAGGTGAGAGGGGTGGGAAAGATGGCTGAACTGGCTGGCCACACCATCTGATTTTATACATTGGAAAAAAAAATCGTCAGGTTCTTTTTGTCATTCTGTATGTGAATCACTGAGATTAATCGACCAAGATTGCTTGCCAATCAAATGCTGTAGCCCGCTAGCATGTATGGCCCGCCTGCTTGGATGTCTTTCCCACACCCCTCTCCTCGGAAGAGTCCATGAGTGTGGCCTGTCTCCAGAAGCTTTTTCAAAAAGTACTGTTATGGTTCTATGAACTGCCAAATATAGCATGACAGCTACAATGTCAAATGCAGCATGATGAAACCAAACGATTACACCAGTAGAACCATGAGCTTTAAAATAGACACATCAATATGACTTTACTAGGAATGTAGAAAAAATGGTACAAAGAAATTGTGTGTGCGTGCATATGTGTGTGTATGTGCATTTGTGTGTGTGTGTGTGTGTGTGTGTGTATGTGCACACCTGCCTGCATGTGTGTGCATGTGAACACTCCTGCCTGCATGCATATGTGCATGTTTTAACACTATAAACAATTTCTAATCTGATACAGTCACTGTCCTAATAAGTAATATGCAGTGAAGAGACCTGGGCCCGTATTCACAACGGCGATTTATCGGCGATTTATGTTAACCCCGATTTATCTCTAAACTCAGACGATTCCAACTGCCTGTTCCGCTTTCCCTTGGCTGGAAACCAGTATATATAGCAAAGCGCAACCTAGGATCCTCTGACGAGCGTACCTTATCTAACCGATCAAGATAACGCGGGGCTAGGGGATAAATCGAGTGTTAAAAAGATAAATCGCCGTTGTGAATATGGGCCCTGGTAATTATGTAAGCATTGTGAAATTTCAAACGGGAGTTTCCTGTACCATCTCTGTGCAGTATCAAGTAAGACAACGAATCAAAACATTTCAACAACCAAAAAGATGGTCTAACATTTCTTTACAACTGCTGTAAGTCAACTGATATGACACTCTCATGCCATTCTAAACAGCTACTGTAGGTATTCCAAAGTGATTTTAAGATTTTGTTAAACAAGTTCAGACTTGTGTTTATTTGTTAGAACTCAAAGTCAAAAGGCCAGAACATTTTAGTTTTTCAAAATCGGATAATTATAAGTGGAGTTATGAATTTTTAATACTTTATTTATTCGTCCGATTTCTTCCCGCCTACAAATCACTGTTTTTGTAAAGTTTGAGGCTCTGTCTCTCACTAATGTACATAATGACAGCAATAATGATGGTTATTTCACATTGTACAAATACTATACTATTCTGTCAAAAAATTTTAGATTCTTGAAACTCACAGTTCCCAGCCAGCAAGCCCCCCAAAATGGTGAAAATCATCAAAATCGAGCTGTCCGGTATAATTAATTATTTAAAAAATCATAATTTCATTTGTAATTAAGCTAGAGGAATGATTTTTATGTCAAAATGCTCAGAATGATTAGATCTTGTTATCTATGTGATCTACAATGCAAAATAAAGAAGTGCCAAAAAATTCACTTTTTTCTCTGAATACCTTTTTTTAATTAGTCAACCACAGCGCTGGATAAGCATCAGACACTTGCTGCATCAGCATGCACTGAATTCATATTATACATATACCAGCAAATGTACAAATATTAGTACTAGAATAAACTTGAAACTGCTATTTTAGGTGAGACGTGTACACTACATGTGCAGTCAAGTGGTCACAGGTGGTCTTCTTCGTTCGATATTGGTGGCCGTGTTTATATCTTCAGACCAGTGGCTGCCATGAAATCTGCAGTCTAAGAGTCTTACATAGTTCATCGGCAGGACCCCAGAGTTTGCCGAGTTTGGCTCCAACACTGTTTTCGTTTTGCCAGTACTCCTGGCGTATTCAACGGTATTGTCTCTAGGTGGGGGCAGTTTATCGGCGATTTATTTTAACTCCGATTTATCTCTAAACTCAGACGATTCCAACTGCCTGTTCCGCTCTCCCTTGGCTGGAAACCAGTATATATAGCAAAGCGCAACCTATGATCCTCTGACGAGCGTACCTTATCTAATCGATCAAGATAACGCGGGGCTAGGGGATAAATCGAGTGTTAAAAAGATAAATCGCCGTTGTGAATACGGGCCGAGCTCTTCCGAGCCGTATGCGTCATCCGCGAGACCCCGTCGCTTCAAGTGTTTTCTGAGCCCGGATTGCGAATAACCTGGTCACGTGACCTCGGAGAAAAGTGCAAAGTTTCCCCAAACCATAAAACATCAGCGATAGTGCTTCGAATATCAGATTAAGAAAACATTTTAGAGTAGAACCAGCGTAGTTATTTCATCTACTGAGCACGGTATAAATTTCAGTGGATTCAAATCACCAGCGACCCACTTCGTCTCACAGGCATGTTTCAAGACGTGATAGCCGGTCCAACAGAATGCCATAATCCTCCTAAATATCGCATATTTTAAAAACACTCTTATCATAGTTTTACCAAAAAATGTCTTCACTTTCCGTCCAGAAAATCTGAGCTTTCGTTGTTGAATATATTTGATGAGTCAGTCATTTCAATTGGAGGTCGCTCTCGCACCTTGGCTTCGACGAACACCGCCATTTTGAAATTGCCGGCGATGTTAACAGAGCTACACGCATGTTCGTAGTTTTGTTTCGGGGCCCTGACATCTTTACAGATTGTTTTTATATTTTGAGCATGTATAAATACATGACTGAACTAACTGCTACGAATTTTTTGGGTGGTTTCATATTGTGGAACGGTGTGCGCGCGATCACATAACTGTTTAATGATGTTTTTGATATTCAAAGAAAGGCTTTTGACCAGCTTTCCAGATATGAAACTAAAGCTGAGAGCCTCTTCTTTCAGATTGGCATGCTATTTTTGGTCGTAGTTTGAGTGTCGCGACCCCGTAAGACGAAAACGGGGGTAGCCGTCAACAAAACTGCGCGCGCATGGCGGCCGTCCTGGCATGACGGTCGGTCCAAAGAAAATGCAGTTATTAATAAATTCCTTTATTATCTGGTAATATAACAGTATTGAATTAAAGAAAAAGAACCACTCTTTCAGATAAAGGCATTTGTTTATTAAAAAAAAATGAAATAATGATGCACACAAAATTTCGAAATGGGTCATTTGTTAGTCATGTTATGAAGGTTTGGAATACCTAGCTACTGCCACATGTCACACATGACGCTATGAAGTCACATCTAGTTGATTCCACACTTAACAAGGACAGACTTCAGTGAACATGATATTGCAAAGAAAAACTTCAGTGAGTGAACATGATAATGTAAAGTGGATAAGACAGGACACTATATCTGTACCTGGAAGTTTTGCATTTCAGTCTGCACGTAATTCTGGGCTCGGTTGACCCTGTCCGAGCAGCTCTCGATGCAGTTCTGCACCTCCTCCAGAGACTTGCTGTTGTCTTCACAGCACTTCACACTGCATCGGTACATCTCAGCCTGAAATGGACGGCACTGTGAATTTTCAAGACTTGAGCAGTTGTATCATTGGATTAATTAATATCATTCCAATATCAATGTTAAAGTAGCATGTGCAGAGGTGTTCAAAAGTTATGTGGTGTTTTTTAATAACTAGCCTGCTAGGCTAGTTGCACATAAAATTTACTGGCCTACAAGATTTTTTCCTAGTCCATCGGAATCCTAATACTGGCATTTATGTTGATACAAGCAATTTTGCTTCTCATATATTCATATTCTTTGTCCCTCATTTTCTTTTCTTTGTCACTTTGTTTCCACACACAAACAATTTTTTCGTGGTGTCTTGCTTGCATCATGTGTCACAACTTCATCCATCAAAAGTCAAATTCTGTTCTTTCTGAGAACCAAGCATCTACATGACAGGAAGTCTCATGGTATGTTATCATGTACTGTTGTAATCAGGTCACAAAGACAAGGAGATAGTATGACAATTGGAAACAGCATCAAAGTGCTTTATTTTATTTATTTATTTTATTAATTTTACTACTAGCTGATCGGGCAAGTGACTGCAGTTTTATCTAACCCAAGGAAAGCTTTACTTGTATTGGATGAGCGGGCAAGTGGATCTAAACACCCCTGCATGTCCAATAGTAAACATCAAATAAGATGTTGCTTATTTGTAAGGATCACCAACATCCCTGAAGCCTCACAAAATAATGTGCAATTATAAATTCTTGTTGGAAATTCAGCCAGGTCTACTGTGCAAAGAAAGTCAAAATGAGGTACAATAGGATGGACACAGCTGCAACAGCAAAACCTTGCATGCACATTTAGGTGAAGATAAAAAAAAGGTGGGGTTACAGTAACATGGATTAAAAAAGGGCTAGATTAAACCAAAATCTAATTTCATCTTTCTCTGAAAAAACAAAAACTTAAAATTAAATGGTGGTTTCCCAAATGCTCATACTCATAGTCACTATCATCATAGTCACTCATAGGGCTGGGAAAATGGGACAGCATACAGTTTGTTGATTACTTTTTCTCCCGCAAGGCCGTCCCCCCCCCCCACCTCCCTCCACCCCCACCCCTCTTTTTTTTGCATAATCGCAACACAAAAAATATCACATTAAAACCACCACCATCACCACTACTAACAACAACAAATTCACTGTGTCAGCCTGAAAAAAAAGACTAGCTAACTGATCATATTGATGTGCTGAACTATAGCCTTCTCGTGACCCTTAAGTTGCCTTATTTATATTTTTAAAAAACAAAATTGAAACCTATGTGTAATCAGGATCGAAAGAATAATGGCTGCAAAAGGTATCAGGAGCATTTTATGGACGCTAATATCACTGGCCACAAAATAGCATGCAAAAGTTCAAGTGAAACGGAGACCGATTGTCTCGACGATTTGTTTCGTTTTAGTATATATATAAAGTCTATAAATACAATTGTGATTTACGATCCAAAACCAAAAGTGAGCTGAAGTTTGGCAATACACCAGATTCAATCGAATTAACAAAGTTGCACACTTACGAAAAACATTTCTAGTGTAACTTTTGCATGGCTCGATCTGAGTGCGTGTCCTTGACAAGCTACAGACGAACTTGAACCGAGCTGAGGAACTGAGGAAGCCGGTTGGGCAATTTGAGACATTCACAGCAAATACACTTCAATGCACTGATTGCAAAGTCATATCACACAATTATGCTTATTTGTAGCATGTAAGACATTACCTGCATTTTCCTGAGGTGATCTTTATCCAATTTGGAAATCAATGAGCCGACGCTCTCTTGCACACGTGCTTGAGCGGACTCCATTTTGATGCTCTGATAGTCCGTAACAAATGCACATATTCGTCATAATAAACGCTTCTAAAATTTGAAACACACAGCCATATTTTCTAAGGTCATCAAAATTTTGTGAAATGCAACGTCTATTGAATAACCAAATTAATTATTTTAATCGGAAATTCTCAGGGATTGCAGGACAGCAGACGACGAATGTTTGTGTCGGCAACGCCGCTCTTTCGAACGCAAAGTTTTGACAGAAAGCATTTGAGGCCTCTTGCTTAAAATAAATCATCATGACACATTTCAAGGACGAAAACTTTGAACCTGTGGAATTCAAATCATCATGGATGAGGGAAAGGTGACAGATCCTTTTCTACTCTAGTGTTTTCAGCCAGCTTTACATTTCCGATTTCGGATCTTGTCATTTGTTCATCATTTTGTGAAGTTTGACCCGTCAAAGAAAATTTTGAATCTAAAGGAACAGCGCATTTTACATACAGAATACGACGTTGTACACATCCGTCTAATCAGTATTACCACTGCTCCACTTTATATGATTCTGTCCATACTGCTTCTCTATGTTGCTTCTATCCCTCCATCACCGCCTGGTGGAGTGTTGCTGCTGCTGCTTCAGATTGTTACACTAAAGCAGTGTACATGTACCGTAGAATAGCAACACATTTTCATTAATTGGTGTCGCACTGTCTCGACTGTATGCATTTGTTTTGAGCTTTTGAAATCTTCATACTAAATTACTAGGAATGTTCCAGTTATTTCAGTCGAACTTCAGAAATTGCATTATTCAAAGTGGCTCTATAAAGTTTTCATGGAAAAGGCTTATGGTCAGGAGGTTTGCTCAGTAATATGTGGAAAACCAAACCTCATCATGAGGTGGCATGATTACAGTGATTGCTCTTTCGGTCAGGTTTGACTTCACACTTGTGACAAATTTGAGGCTAAGAGTAAGACAGGGAGATGTGGTAAGATATTAACTTCTTTTTGTAGACAGCATGCAAGATTGTAAACTGTTAATGGTGTTCTTGAGGTGTGAGAAATGTGAGATGCTGACTCTGTGTGTGTGTGTGTGTGTGTGTGTGTGTGTGTGTGTGTGTGTGTGTGTGTGTGTGTTTGTGTGTTATGTATGTGTGCACAAGTGTGCATGATTGCATGTCTGTATCAGTGTATGTGTGCAAATGAATATATGCATATATTTATGTGTATGTGTATGCATGTGTATGCATGTGTTTAGGGGTGTGTGTGTGTGTGTGTGTGTGTGTACACATGTTTGTGCATTTGTGAATGTGTTCATCCATGTGTGTGTGTGTGTTTGTATACATGCATGTCTGTATACATGTGTGTAAGCATGTATTTATGTGTATGTGCTTGTGTGCAACAAAAGGCTGGTGGGTAGCTGTATCCTAAAACACCCTAGGCTGGGGTTTGATTCTACTACAAGGTGTGTATTTGTTGACTGCAGGCTGACCAGCTTCCAAGGAGTCCAGACTGAGGAGTTACCTGTCAATGAAAAAGCAGTGCAGTCTCTCAAGAGAAAGGATGCAGAAGTAAGGTTTTTTTGGGGGGAGGTTCTCTCCCACCTCATATCCGCACACCCCCACCTCCCCACCTCAGTGTTGAGAAGAAAAAAGGTCACTTTGTAGTTTTGCAGTTAGAGAAAGATGAAGGAAGCATATGATAAAAATCAG
>JAWQFJ010026053.1:202500-210000 GCA_034096865.1 Theodoxus fluviatilis | reverse complement strand
CCTCTGCTAGTCCGAGTGTACATTAGGGCCTTGCCATACAGTGATGTCTTGCATCTAGTGGTGCTTGAGGCCAGTTAAGGTAGAAGAGCTGCAAAAGGCCTGTGGTCCTTCAACCATCAAAGATTCTAGCTGATGAGAAACACTGTCCTACCCAGAATTTTTGGCCAGAAAAAATTAAAAAATACAGTATTTAATTGTTTACTGAGCTGCTGGAATAATTTTAAATGATGATGGAAGTGTTACAATGATGATTAATGTTTTTGTGCAATATTGAGAATCTGTATTTATGGATCTGTATATGTTACGAAAAAAGGAGAGGAGAGTGGTGTTGTTCCATCCGCAATCCTCTCGCTGGTGGATCCCGTTCCTAGTGGGACTCTCAGGCTTTCCCAAGCAAGACAACAGTGTCAATGATGCTTCGGTATAACCCCTTTATTCACTAGATGAGAATTCCTGGCCCCAGACGCTAATCACTCTATGACCTTGTCCTTCCGCCCTCTAACGCTCCGACCCTCCGGCCGCATGGGCCAGAGGTCCGAGGAGGGGGGGAGCTATGAGAGAGAGGGGTATGGGGAGAGGTGTTTAAGAGAGAGAGAGTGCTTGGCAGTGTTGACGCTATATACCCTCGACTGGGATGCGGCAACAAACGCTTCGACCAATACCAAGCCATCTCATGAGAACAAATGTACTATCTATAACAGAGAAGGGAGCAGCGATAACAAAGGGGGGGCCAGACTATTCTAGAAGCTACCCTGACTGTTCAACTAGTCAGGTACTATTTCGGGGAAGTGATTCATGCTGGTTGCTCTGAGATATGAGGGCGGGGGTTAGAACAAAGGATGGTTGGAACATTCTGGCGAGTTTCTTGACTCTGAACAAAGACTTCACAACATATACATGAGGCCACTTTCTGCAGACCTGTTTACCCCCCAAAACCCTTATGAGGAAGATTTGATAAATAACCAGAAAAATGCGGAAGGTTTTGATCTTCAAGAGGAAGATTTCGATTTTTTCAGAGAAATATCGGCCGGAAGATCGTATGTAAAAGCGGAGACTCGGACTCAAAATCAGAAGATTTCCGCAAATTGCGGAAGGGTAAACAGGTCTGCTTTCTATCATGGAATGAACATTGCAGAAATTGAAGGAAATGTATTTTACTTGGTGGTGGGACACTTTACGTGTTTATTGTACTGCTTGCCATATCAAGGGCATTACAGAATTTTTTTATGCCCAGGGAAACAATTGCTACATGACATCATGATGTATCCACAGAAATGGTTTGAAGATGACCTGGAAGCCCCACTTTACAAACACAAAAAAAAGGATTATATTTCTATAGTACATGAGGGGGAAGCCAGATAATTTTCAGGGATGTTTAGATTGGATTCCAGAGAGCCAATCATGTCTCACTGAATGATTTGAGTGCCATGGCTTGCTTGTGTGCCTTGCAGGTTTGTGCTGATGTCACACAGTCTGCCGAGGGGAATGAAGGTTCGGGGAGTGAGAGGAGACAAGGAGGTCGGTGTGACCTCTGTTGCCTTCAGCCATGAGGATCGGGAAATGTTCATCATTGGCTCCGAGAGTGGCTGTCTCTTCAAGTGCTCCCTCCATGCCCTGGGAAACCCTGCAGGCAGTAAGTGTTGCCATGGAAACTCCCTTATGAATCTCCTTCCTTGGTGTACTTGATGGCTGCCAGATGAAACATCGGTGCATGAACTTGAGTGTTTCTGTAGAAAGGGAACTCTGTTGCAGGGTAAATGTCACTTGATGAGTCAGAAGTCATACTTATGTCAAGGATTCTGGGCTTTTCATCTGGTCTGATGAAGTTAAAATTGGACTGCTTCATTCATATGCACAGTTCATTTGCTAAGAGAATTATCTTATGGAGATCTTCATTGAAAGATACAATTCCTGTGTTCTGTATATGAAGCTTCCCCAAGTTTGTAATTTAAAATTATTTTATTTGTTTCACTCTAATAAATGGCTTTCAGATGTTCTTATTGCCAATATATGTTTGTGTTTTGGTCTCAGATGGGATGCTTAAGTAAACCACACATTGAATCTGAACTTAGTTTATTTCTGCCCCTAAAAGGTCCTACATGAATATAACAAAGTGACTGTAATTTTTTTCATGTACGATCATGCATTGTTTTTGAAAATGTTTCATGTTTCCATGGGCATCTGGCCACATTGTGCATTCATGCATAATTATGAAAAATTCAGACAAGTTCCTTTTATTTGATCACATCTACATGATCTACATGGATTTGTTTCTTAGCATATCGAGCACTCATGCATAAACAACAGTGACAAAAAAATGTGCATCGTAATGATCATTTGATCTTATCCTTTTTTTTCCACAGGCCACATAGTGTCCTCGGTGCCACTGCACTCGCCAGTGACCTTCACCTACCGCTGGCATGACGGCCCAGTGCACTCTGTGGACTTCTCTCCCTTCCACCGCAGCGCCTTCCTGTCCTCCGGCATGGACCAAAGTCTCCGCATCTACAACACCCTGCAGGTAGAGTCCTGTGCTGCATCTGCACTGATGATGATGATGTAGCAATGCCCGACCTTTTTTTTTCCAAATGTACCAAATGATTATAACTTCAAGTTATGGTGATAGTACGCATTGATCTAATCACAATGCAATTTGAATTTTGGAAATCGGTTAATTAGAACCAAAGTTATGGTAATTCGAAGGCCAAAAATATTTAGTAGGATTTGTGAAGACCCCCAGATTTGGGATGGCACCGGTCAAAACAAGGAAATAATACATTTCTTAGTGTCATTCTTACATTTGTTGGAGTATATTCATAAAAATTCACACACCCATGGAAAAAAATTTAACCAAATCCAATGGTGCCATCAAAAATGACATAACTAAATTATTATTCGCTAACTTGCATAACATTTACAAAAATTTTATGCTTGTTTCAAATTTCTTGAAAGGACACAAAATAATATGCAGTATCCTGGCATATAACTTACATTTTATCAATGTACAATAATTCTATCCATGAAAATAAATAAAAAATATGTAAATTGTGAATACACAAATTTGCATAATTAATTAAATATGTTCTGATTGGTCGAAATGTAAAACAAGCACAAGTTCGCTAAAAATTAAGCTTTCTCATATTTTTTTTAAATGTTACTCTGTCTCTTACTTTCTTTCATTGTCTTTTAGTGCATTGTGATTTGAAGTGGACTGTGCATTATTTTGACAACAGTTGAAGTATAAGATGAGAAATTAACAAAATAAAAACTACACATGATATATATACAACTTAATTGTGATGGTTTTAATGTTATGAACACACAAGACACATGTATGACATATCACAAAAGCCTATTTCCTGAAATACAGCCAAACAAAGCATCACCTGGAATTTGTGTGTTGGGCGGGTGGTTATACTCTACACTGTCTAGTGTCCACACTCTACAGAACCACGACATCATCAGATGAAACATCAAGATCTGGGCCAGACTGTTGCAAGAAATCTGTGCAACAAATATTTAAGTCATATAGAAAAGCAAACAAACATTACAAAATACATTATTACAGACAAGAAAAACTACTGAACAAAAAACATTGAAACAAACAATAAATCAAAACCCTCAACTAGGCTGACATTAAGATATAGAAAAGCAAACAAACATTACAAAATACATTATTACAGACAAGACAAACTACTGAACAAAAAACACTGAAACAAACAATAAATCAAAACACTCAACTTGGCTAACTGACATTAAGATATAGAAAAGCAAACAAACATTACAAAATACATTATTGCAGACAAGACAAACTACTGAACAAAAAACACTGAAACAAGCAATAAATCAAAACACTCAACTAGGTTAAATAACATTAAACACATAAGCCAAACATAATCTTTGTACAGTAATTATTAATTTGAAGGGGATGGGGCCTTGGGGGTGTAGAACAAATTACTGGGTTTTGTTTCCTGTTGTGAAGCACTTAAACCCATTCCCCCCATCGGAACATTCCAAATTGGCAAGCTGTGATTCAAACTGCAGCAGTCTAAAAATAGAGAGAGGTTGGGGGGGTTTCAACAATGGACTGGCCTACAAGACGCTTGTCGCTAGCGAAGCAATTGGAATTTTCTGAAGAAACAAAACCAAATCACACAACCAAACCACACAAAAACATATATAAGCATTGATTCTGTACATCTGAACAATATCTCTTTAAATTTAAGTGAAATTTTGGTTGCGAAGCAGCTGAAGTGACCAGCGGCAATCACATTACAATGTCTGTTTCCACGGCCGGTAGGCCTATTCATAAATGATCTAAATCCTTCGTATGGTACCTCAGAAAAACGCACAATCCGTGGTCATGCTTATTGCAAAAATAAAACCAAATATATCATTAAAAAGATAAATTCTTGAGGAATTCAAATCTATGCATGATAGAGCGATTTGAACAGATTTACTAAGCAAATAATTGAAAAATATCGGATTCACTTCACACTTAGCGCAATATCTTTCGTCTGCAGAAACACCGGAAGTTATCACGCACACCGAACGAAAGAGCAAGCTTTCCTCTGATTGGTTGTAAAGTTTCAACTTGATCCATTGAGAATATTCGACGGACGAGTGTCTTGAAGAGACCATCCCAAGTCGCGAAATGCGAACTCCTCCGTGCCATCCCGAGGCGGTAGCGGCGGAGGGTGCTTTTACGTAATCAGCTTGTATTTTCTCGGCAGAAATCAGGCAGATTAACACCAAATCACACACACATGTTCTTGAAACCTTTATATACAACTTTCCTTCTTGTCTTTATTGAGAATATTATGTGGATTGTCCACAATTAGCCATGAAAGTGAAGTGGTGGTGGTTGCTTGCATTTTTTGCATACCGGAAAGAAGGCGCGGGCATTGCTAGATGATGATGATGATGATGATGGTGATGGTGGTGCTGGTGGTGGTGGTGGTGGTGGTGGTGGTGGTGATGATGATGGAAATAATATTTGTCAAGAATCACATACAACTTATGCTGCAGCAGTATCATATATCTCCCTCATCAGCTGGAATGCTTTTTTTGCTTTTTTTCTCTTTATTTTTCTCTCCATGTAACCATTGTGTTTGGCATTAATAAACATTGCACTGGACATTTTTCTATGATACCAGGGATACATCTCCATATGTTATATTCTAGTCTCACCTTCAACAGACATTACTGACATCATCAGACTTGATAGCAGAATGACTGAGAGGAAAAACAAAACAAAAAACTGACAAAGATTTTGGTGTGCGCTGCAGGCAGGAGCAGTGCTGAACATAGAGCCAGGGGAGGGCTACCTCTACTCCAGTCACTGGTCTCCCACACGACCCGCGGTGCTGGCCACAGTGACGGAGATGGGCAACCTGCTCATCTACGACCTGCACAACGGGCAACTGCTGCCTGTGGCCAGGCACGAGGCTGGCCACAAGAAGTGCCCTGTCTACACTCTCCAGTTCAACAGGCACCAGTGAGTGGGAGCTGGGAGGAGAGGCTTGTGTGAGGGAGACTGCACTAACACTGGAAACGTGACTGTATTGTGTTGTGTTGTGTGAGCTTGCTTCATGCCTGTCTACTCAGCTGGAATGGTCTGGTTCTTGTTGTGTTTGGGCTTCCTCCATAATCAAGCGTTCACTCAGATGGTGCCAAGTAGCACTACCCTTATAACTCGGAGAGGTATTGTACCAAGTGTGTGTAGAAAATTTGACTCCATAGTCTGTCATTCATCTATCATCCAAAGTGGATTAAACTATGTAAAAGAAATTGGGAGGGTTTTAATCCCCATTAAAATAAAAAATATCTTTGGTTATGAGAGTTTAGCATTAAGCAAATTTATTCCTTTATGAGTTTATCACTGACAGTCATTTCCAGGGATTGCATTTTTGTTTTGGAATTTAGTTTATAACTCAGTTTGATATATTCTTTCCAGGTGTCATTCATCCTCGCATGAGATATTAAAGAAACAACACAAACAGATTTTCTTTTAAAAGCTTTTTGTATATATAAGGATGAAAATGAATAGAAAAATTTGCTGTTGTCCTTGAATACAAACAACCTTAAAAAGAAAACACTTTCATGCTGTTTCTACTTATCCAGGTCACTGGCAGTAAGATGTTTTAGAGTAAGAGAATATAACAGTCATACTGATTTGCTGCAGTGTTATAAGCAACTGAACAAAATGCACATTCTTGAGCAGCTTCCAGCCAGGAATTCCTATATAGCTGTGTACACAGAAGTGATGTCTGCACACGTTAAGGTTTCTACTTCCAAGACAGAAGGTAATCTGTTGTGCATTGTATTAACAATGATGTCTTCTTGAGCTATTTGATGAATTCTGAACAGCTTTAGTCATTATTTTCCTACTCATCCTCTTTTGACTTAGCACTGCTCTGACCTTGCAGACGGCACTTGGTTGCTACGGGCGATGGACTGGGCTACATCAAGGTGTTCAAGCTGGGTGAGGAGCTCACCTCCCTGGCTCCACGAGAATCGGAGACCCTGGACACTCTCATCACTGCCGCCATGGACTAGAGACCGTGTGCAGACTCAGGAACACAATGTTGGCACAGTGGACATGGATCAGTGTTGGCACAGTGGACATGGATAACAGTGCTGGCACAGTGGACATGGATCAGTGTTGGCACAGTGGACATGGAACAGTGTTGGCACGGTGGACATGGATCAGTGTTGGCACAGTGAACATGGAACACAGTGTTGGCACAGTGGACATGGATCAGTGTTGGCACAGTGAACATGGAACACAGTGTTGGCACAGTGGACATGGATCACAGTGCTGGCACAGTGGACATGGATCACAGTGCTGGCACAGTGGACATGGATCAGTGTTGGCACAGTGGACATGGATAACAGTGCTGGCACAGTGGACATGGATCAGTGTTGGCACAGTGAACATGGAACACAGTGTTGGCACGGTGGACATGGATCAGTGTTGGCACAGTGAACATGGAACACAGTGTTGGCACAGTGGACATGGATCAGTGTTGGCACAGTGAACATGGAACACAGTGTTGGCACAGTGGACATGGATCAGTGTTGGCACAGTGAACATGGAACACAGTGTTGGCACGGTGGACATGGATCACAGTGTTGGCACAGTGAACATGGAACACAGTGTTGGCACAGTGGACATGGATCAGTGTTGGCACAGTGAACATGGAACACAGTGTTGGCACAGTGGACATGGATCAGTGTTGGCACAGTGAACATGGAACACAGTGCTGGCACAGTGGACATGGATCACAGTGTTGGCACAGTGAACATGGAACACAGTGTTGGCACAGTGAACATGGATCAGTGTTGGCACAGTGGACATGAATGGAGTCCAGGACTGTTAGAGTGGCTGAAGAGCAGTGAGGTCAGAAGATGAAATGGAAGAAAGCAGCACAACAGGAGCTTGTGATGGAATCAGGTCTATGCTGCCATAGACTGGACTGGACATTTTTGTGTGTACCT
>JAWQFJ010026053.1:195000-197500 GCA_034096865.1 Theodoxus fluviatilis | reverse complement strand
GTCGACTGTCGGAATTTTCCCCGCAGGCGTTTTCTCATGCGTCGGAGAACCTCCGAAGTCATTTCCTCAATACAGGGAGAAAGTGGCGCAGTTCATGTAGGAAAGGGGACTTTTCAAAGAAGAGAACTTGAGATACCTTAAGCGTTGTCTCTCTCTCGGGGCGGGAGCGAGGGCGAAACTCCACCCAGCACTCTGACTACACAGAGTCACTTGAAGTAGACGACTGGGCATTATTTTCAGTGGAATAAACTTCAATGGTTTTCACAGTTCGCTCATCGGTTGAACTCTTAGACAGGGCGCCATACTCACATAGTCTGTCCCTGTGAAAACGCTGCAACGGGCACGCCGTATAATTCCACAACACGGGTTTTTATACGACAACAAAAATCCACTAGCTGTCCTCTACCAATCACACCACTGGAAGATGTCTTGAGTCGCATTTTTACTCTAAACGACCAATCAACTGTTCACACAACCAGTCATCTTTCCATTGATCAGTTAATTGAGCTGTCTCATTAGTCAGTCTTCTAAAAAGTCCACTGGGGATTGGTCAATGGCTGATTACGAACCGAGATGTGCTCAATCTCATCCCAAACGTTCTACTAAGTCCATCTCTTTATAAGAAGGAAAACAAGGTTCACCATTCGGTTTTCCTTCCAGGTTTCCACACACCACACAAATCTCGCTACTAACACTGGCTTGGCAGAAATATCAAAGCTACCTTACAGCTTGGCAAACACTTCCCAACCCACTGCATACTATACAACAACCAACATCAAAAAGGGAAATATGCGTTTCGTAACACACCCCGCACCAGCTTTCTATACGGCACCACAGTACCAGCTTTCTATATGGCACCACAGTACCAGCTTTCTATATGGCACCACAGTACCAGCTTTCTATATGGCACCCCAGTACCAGCTTCCTATATGACACCCCAGTACCAGCTTCCTATATGGTACCCCAGTACCAGCTTCCTATATGGCACCCCAGTACCAGCTTCCTATATGACACCCCAGTACCAGCTTCCTATTTGGCACCCCAGTACCAGCTTCCTATATGACACCCCAGTACCAGCTTCCTATATGACACCCCAGTACCAGCTTCCTATATGACACCCCAGTACCAGCTTTCTATATGACACCCCAGTACCAGCTTCCTATATGGAACCCCAGTACCAGCTTTCTATATGGAACCCCAGTACCAGCTTTCTATATGGAACCCCAGTACCAGCTTCCTATATGGAACCCCAGTACCAGCTTCCTATATGGCACCCCAGTACCAGCTTTCTATATGACACCCCAGTACCAGCTTCCTATATGGAACCCCAGTACCAGCTTTCTATATGGCACCCCAGTACCAGCTTCCTATATGGAACCCCAGTACCAGCTTCCTATATGGCACCCCAGTACCAGCTTCCTATATGGCACCCCAGTACCAGCTTCCTATATGGAACCCCAGTACCAGCTTCCTATATGGCACCCCAGTACCAGCTTCCTATATGGCACCCCAGTACCAGCTTCCTATATGGCACCCCAGCACAAGCTTTCTATATGGCACCCCAGCACCAGCTTCCTATATGGCACCCCAGTACCAGCTTCCTATATGGAACCCCAGTACCAGCTTCCTATATGGAACCCCAGTACCAGCTTCCTATATGTGACCCCGCACCACCAAACCAGTCTTAAGGTGGATTTTATCATTTTTGAGATGTTTATATTTTTGAATTCTACAGAGTTTCCTGATTAATTTGACACCAAAACAAACCTGGTAGCTCAAAAATTGTGGAAGTTATAATGAGTTGAAGTTGAAAACTCAGTCGCGACTTGTTTTGAGAAAACGGACCTCAAAGTTTTGCATGCAATCCTCACACATTCTCCTTAGCAACAGGGTCTTAGCATTATCCAATCATCTTGATTTTTTGCACAGCAGAAGAAACGAAAGAAAGCGCGCGAAAGACCATGTGTGGAGGTTCTGCAAGGGTTACGTGTTGTTTTGCAGGGTCAAAATTGGTCGATTTTGGCAAATAAAAATGCTCTAAATTATCACAATTATAACTTTAATTAATTTTTTAATGCACTTAAATACATTTTTAAGACATAAAACTTATACTATTTTATAGATTAATTTTTAGAGAATGCAATGAACTGAAAACCTCAATTTCGCACAGGCAGACCCCCACCACCTTCAGAGCTGTGTAGCGCTGTTTCGATGATTGCGAGTTAAGACTGGTTTCCAGAAATGGGTCACATATGGCACCCCAGTACCAGCTTCCTATATGGCACCCCAGTACCAGCTTCCTATATACAGAGCTGCCAAGTGCTACGATTTAGGTGTAGCATGCTACGATTTCGACATGCTTGCTACGATGCTATGATCATCAGGGAAAAACTACGATTTTTCAAAGCCTCGAACTGGACTTTTGACCATCACGTAGAACCCCCCCCCCCTTTTCACGCCGGCGGTTCAGCGCTTTGCGTCTGCGCAAACATTGCCATTT
>JAWQFJ010026053.1:165000-190000 GCA_034096865.1 Theodoxus fluviatilis | reverse complement strand
CTGTTGAACTTGTGCTTGATCTTGACATGAGTTCTTCTCTGTGAACTCAAGGTGAGCCGATGCACGTGGAACAAGTTGTTATTTTCACATTGCTTGTCATCATCATGCAGCAACTCTCTCTCTCTCTCTCTCTCTCTCTCTCTCTCTCTCTCTCTCTCTCTCTCTCTCTCTCACACACACACACACACACACACACACACACACACACACACACACACACACACACACCACACACACACACACACACACACACACACACACACACACACACACATTTACAGTTACACACACATACTTACAGTTACACACATGCACACTCACTCGCTCGCTCGCTCGCTCGCTCGCTCGCTCGCTCGCTCGCTCACTCACTCACTCACTCACTCACTCACTCACTCACTCACTCACTCACTCACTCTCTCACTCTCACTCTCTCTCTCTCTCTCTCTCTCTCTCTCTCTCTCTCTCTCTCTCTCTCTCTCTCTCTCTCTCTCTCACTCTCTCACTCACTCACTCACTCACTCACTCACTCACTCACTCACTCACTCACTCACTCACTCACTCACTCACTCACTCACTCACTCACTCACTCACTCACTCACTCACTCACTCACTCACTCTCTCACGCACTCTCTCACTCACTCACTCACTCACTCACTCACTCACTCACTCACTCACTCACTCACTCACTCACTCACTCACTCACTCACTCACTCACTCACTCACTCACTCACTCACTCACTCACTCACTCACTCACTCACTCACTCACTCTCTCTCTCTCTCACACACACACACATGGCCAAATGGCTTTGAAGGTGTTTTAAGGCTGTTTGTAAAACATCTGTGGGAGCCTCCAATCTCTCCATTTCCTTAGATAGCCAAGAACAGTAATTTTATTTTGACAACCTCCAGTCAGACACTCACAAATGTACATGCATGCACACACATACAAACACAGAAATACACAGCCAGGTTCTCTCGCACTATTGCAACAGACCACTCCCATTTGTGTTTGATCAAGATAAAAAAGTAATTTCAAGAGAATCATGCTGCAAAGTGTTGAAGATTCCAGCTAGAGCAGGCTATTAAAATGGCTTTTTTGTGTTAAAGGCCAGAGCAACTGCTGAATGGAAAATATGGCTGAGATTTCAGCCTGGTAGCATTTCTGGGGTGGATCAATTTATGGCTGTTTATTTACCTGGAGTGGTGGTCTGTGGAAATATGACTGTGATAATGGTAATACCAGATGACCATATTATTAATGTATTATGACCCATACCATCTTTTTTCTTTCCATGCTGTCATTCCCTTAACATTCTCCCTGCCATGTTTCATTCTTCAGACTCTGTTCTAAATTTAGTGGTTAAGTGATGGCCTTGGGCAGAGTCGCCTGAGTAAGGAAACCGGAGAGCCAGCCCAGACCTTCACCAGTTGGAAAGAGCATGGGAAGGATGGGAAGAATGGGAAGGATGAATGGAGTGTTGTGTTGCAGGATATTTTATGTCAACATTCAGTTCAAAAAAGATGCTGGAAGATTTATGTGGACAAGTGATTAGCATGCTTGACCTGCAGTCACTTTTTACTAGTGGGAGCGGCATCTAAGATGCATGGTTACATTGCTTCTCCCCATCCTGGAGTAAAAATGGGTACCTGTGAGGGCAGCAATGGTATGCTATTGTGTTGTTAACCCTTATATGCAGCCATGAGTCAACAGTGGGTTGGAATACTTCCCAGGGAGTGGTGTTGGTGCAGGTACCTGACTGTGGGCAGCTTATGTGTCTGTCACTGTGTTGTCAGGTGCCAGTGAAGGATTGATCAACTGTCCCAGTGTTCAGGGGTAAATTGTAAAGTGATTTGAGACCCACACATGGGTGATAAGTCGCTATGTAAAACTAAAGCTTAGCTTAGCTTAGCTTAGCTTAGCTTACTTGGTTCTGGTTGATACCATGCTTTTTCTTGTTTGCAGCATCTGGGCGCCATGATCCTTGGAGGTGTCTTGTTTCTGGGCTGTGTGGGGGCCATAGTGTACATGCGTCTCACTACAGAGGAGGGAACCTACACCACCATGACTGAGGACGGCACCTTCGTACAGAGACCCAGAAAGTCAAAGTGGGACTGAGCCCAAGCTGCCCCACGGAGCTCAGACCACACTGAGACTCACAGACTGGTAGAGGTCCCCAGAACTTCGCAGCCTTTCCCACTTGGACCCACTAGGCAACCCAGGTTCAATGCAGAAGTGTTGTGTGAAACAGATGGACGCCTTTGTGCATGGATGTTTTCGTAGAAGTACATGAATGGGGAAGAATTGGAAGTAAACCCACAGTGCAGATTACACAGAAGTTTATTTTCTACCTTCCAAGAAAAATGTCTGTACATTCAAGAAGTGCTTCTTTTTTGTGATATATTTTGAAATTACTCTACCGGAAATGACTTTTTCATTTTGATGACTAAGCAGGATATTATCTGCAGCAGAGCTATAAGAGAACAACAACACCGAACACATTGGATATCAGTGATAGTTAAGCATGATGTGCTTGGTGTTTCTCTTCCAGTTACTCTTTGTGAGCCAGGATACTTTCACTCCTGAAGGTGTGCTTGTGTTGAAAATCAAAAGAAGTGATCTTCTTTTTACTCAAATTGTGTAATGTCAGAGCTATTTCAAGCTGAGCTCTTGACAAGGTTGAAAAGACTGACAAAAATAGTGTACATGCACATGAAAAGTTACAGTATGTTTAAGCATGCATTCTGGTCTAAGCTTTCCGATAGCTGGTTATATTTTGTATGGTTTTGAGAGTGCACTGAAAGCTTGTATGTTTGATGCATTAAAAGTGTGGATGTATGCTCTACTTGTGTGAAGTAATATTTTCTTTCTTGTGACAGTGCATTTTTCTCTCGGTGAAAGAAATCATTAAATGTTTGTCTTTGTTGAGATAAACAGCTGATTGAAATGAATGCACAACATGTTGGTTGGATTTGAACAGCTGCATGATAAAAACGAATGACTTACTCAGTTAAGTACTGTAAATACTTTCATCCACCCTAGAGCAAAAGCATTTAGTTTTATTGCTGCTTAATAGTCTCTTTGCAACCACTGTCACTGGAAAGATGAATCCTGAGTTGAAAAAAGAGACTCCTGAACACTTTCTTATCTCAATTGAAGAGTATGCAGAAGATTCAACTTTAATTAATGTTCCACCATAAAGATAATACAAAAAAGAGTGGTCATTGCTAAACCTGTGTCAGTTGAAACTGCCCCCATCTTTAGATAGTAAAAAACTATATGCTCCAAACTAGTTGTTGTGCAAATAAACAATAGCCAATTTACCAGGAAAATCTTTCCAAAAGCTTTTGTTAATGTGAAAAAACATTTAGATGGAAGTTATGCATCAGTTAATTAATAGTGGTAGCCTTGAAAGTCGGTAGCTACTGTGTTACCAATATGTGCAAATTTTCCTTTCCAATCTTTGCAGCCCTCTGTGGGTTGGAGGGTCAAAATTGACCCACCGCATCTCCCCACACAACTTGTAAAAGGCAAATAAATAGGGACATTGTGACTTGATTTGCATTTGCTCAAAACTATTCCAGTGATTTTCGTGCTTAATGGCCTTACATAGCCTACAAAGACTGATAGGCCGTAAAACACCATCCATCCATCCATCCGTCCATCCATCCATCCATCCATCCATCCGTCCATCCATCCATCCCAATCTTTGCAAAAAGTGATTGTTCACATGTGTGACTATCCAGCACTTGAAGAGATGGATGTTCACTTGTGGAAATTCTGAGCTATGCGTATGGTTGTAAAGTGGAGACTTTTCTTTCCTATGACGTAAAAAGCTTTAAAATAGGAGAAATAGTTACAAAGATATGAGCGACTGAAGACTGCCACCCACTGGTGTGATGTTTTGAGGAAATGGGTTTTAAAGTTTAGACAAATTGTTTAAGGCAAAACAGTGTTGTCATCATGGTGGGCGTTTTGAATGTGGCATATAATAATAATAATAATAATAATAATGTGTGGATTTATATAGCGCCTTACCATGAGTTAAGACATGCTCAAGGCATATCAGCTTGGTTGACCAGCTGGACTGTTGCTAATTGAAACCTCAGACAAACACAATGTTGTGCTATAAACAAATGGATGCAGGTTCCAAAATAGATCAAAATCTAAATAATAACCTCTCTATTTGCCTGACATCGAAATCAGGCTAAATCATGTCCATCTGATCTTGTGGTGGAGGATCACCTATTCTCTCTCATTTAAGTGTCAAGAAAATGTTTTATCATGATGAATATCTCCTTCAGTCCTCATTGATTGCTCGGCATCAAACGGGCTGCAGAACTGCATGTCCACACATTGTATCATGGGCAAAGAGTACAAGATTTAAAGAGCTTTTTAGGTAGCTAAATAAGCCAGTAGTTTATTAGGTACTTTCGCAAGAAAGTGGATTTTGATTGCCAGTGTTGAAAAAAATACTCTCATAACATGAGAATCACATTCCACCAAACCGCCTGATCAAACAACATAATTGAAGACTGACTATGTTAGTCTATGGGGATTGGCATAGTGGACTATGAAGAGACAATTTTGACCAACTCTCTTTGGCTGGCGCTGCATCATTATGCCATTATTCCTGTGAAGATTTTAAGATCTGCCTCTGCAAGACTATGACTAGATTAATGCGAGCCTTTCATTTTGGATTTCATGCAAAACAGAGTGGCTACTTTACATATGCTACAGAAAGATTTCTTTGATGAAGTCTTTGGCAAACCACTTTCGTGTTCCAAGCTCTGTACATGTGCACTGTTTCAGCATTCAAAATGCAACTGCTGATAAGATCAAAGGTATCTTTCACTAGTGTAACAAACAAAAGTCATCATCATCACCATCATCATCATCATTATCATCATCGTCGTTGTCATCATCATCATCATCATCATCATCATCAATGTTCCTCAACCTGATCCTCAGGATTTCACCCTTGGTCACTACAAGAGCAGTTTTCAGCATCATGCCATGTTATCCTTTGTAAGACCACACTTCTGTTGAAAAGTCTTTCCCAGGACACTGTCAGTATGTATGCAACATTTTGACTTTGTATCTATAGACCTGCTGTTGCCAGCCATTATTTACAACCCCTTTTCAACCCTCAATCAGTGGCAGTGTGGACTTGTGGAAAACCAACTGTCTTCTTGGAATTTGGATGTGGAAGTCTTCCAGTCACTTTCACCAGATTTGACCAAGGGAGATAACCAGTTACAATATCTCGGCATAAATGCTCGAGAGATTCCTATGAGTGTCTATGATTGGATAAGCACCCAGTGCTAGTGTCAGCTCTTTAGGCAGGCTCCAGGACCCAGCATGCGAGGCTCGTACTGCTGCAGCAGCACCAGTGCCAGAGACGCCGCTCCAGGCCAGGTCAGGTCGACCCCCAGGATGCGGCCCAGGGGGTGGGGCGGCAGCACCAAGGGAGTCGGGCCGTGCGTGGAGGAAACCAGGTACGTGATGTCATCCACCGCCTGAAAGACGTCGAGCCGCCTGGTTTCCTTGATCATCTGTGACGTCACCTGACCCAATTCTGGGCCAGTCATCACGCGCTCCAGCCGTAGCCCCGCCTCCTGGAAACGAAGCTCCACCCCTGCCACGATGTTTTGCAGACGTGTGGATGTCGAGACCGCGCCCTGGCGAATAGAAGGCTTGTCTGATGGAAACACGACTTGCATACAAATGAAAGGTAGATTTATGACGTCATATCTGATTGGCGAATAAGGAAATATCTATCAGTGGCAATGAAGGCGACATGAACGTCTTCAGAGTAGTCATGAGCTCTGGCTAGCTGAATAATCAACAATCAAACGTAGATATTTGTTCAGTGCTCCATATTTGTAAAAAAAATGGTGTAAATGAATCCGGTCCAAAGGCGTATTCTTGTATGTTTTTTTTTAACCTGATTGGTTTGATGTGGTCTGAGCTGTGGAGATGTACCTGTGTTCCCCAGTGAGAATCATGCTTTGCACAGAGCAAGCACTGACCCCCGAGTTGCAAATTTGACTACAACGTTGCAACAAAACCCTATGGCAGTACTCCAACGATTATGTCCAGTAAAGACCCTTGTTTTCAGGTGCATTTTCTCACACGCCATTGTAATATTTTCCATTCTTATTGGATGTTGACGCATGGGTCGCTCTCACGGCATCCCCACTCGATATCTATGTTAAAGTAAAGCATTCACCTTTCCCGATGAGGAGTTACCCAGGTCCATGTGTTCAGGAGTTACAGGCCCTAGGTAAAGCCCTCCTTCAAAAGCTGTGTAGAGGCGCTGCAGGCGCTCATGCCCAAGTGCTGTCAGTAGGGAGGCAGGAAGGAAGACGGAGGCAGGAACTTTGGAGGGGCGCGCCGCGGTGAACTCCAGCAGCACCTCCACGGCGCCCATGACTTCCGGTGTATGCGCAGTGGCGTACAGAAAGAGAACCACGTGGTCGTTATCGGCTGCACTGCAGTTGTCAACCAGTTTGCCAGCTCCTGGGGGTGCCTAGAAATGGTGGTGATGATGGTGATGACGATGATGGTCACCTACTGTGGCGGCCTCAACACTGTTATTGTCATCATTAGTATAATCTTTGTTGACGTCGCAATGGTCATTGCAATATAATCGTCACCGTGATTATTCGTGTCAATTTGCATGATCATAATTGGCAGTGGAATCTTGCAGCAGGGATGATGGACAAGCTACTACCGCCGACAAGCTACATGACCTCAGGAACAATTCTAAACAACAGTGGCTAATGGTGATGGAGACGAAAGTCTCAGAATCTTTCTGTTGTCATTTTGAGAAAAATAAACACACAACAAAACCTAACCTGTATTTACTTTATGAGGGTATTTGGCCTAGACTGGCAAGAACACATTTGTCATATGAGAGATTGCTGAAAAAGCAGAAATCTTACAAGGAAAAAACAAAATCAGGACTTCAGGCGGGGACCGAACCTGCAAACTTCCGAATGAGTCAGAGCTGGCTGGCAAGTGCAAAGTTGCCATCAGTGAGGACTAGAGAATCTTCCACTGACAGTAACGTGTAAAAGTTCAATATAGAGAGGCCTCAGCACCGACCTGCAGTGGGTGCAGCTGCTCGAAGTCGCTGTAGGAGAGGTTGGACGAGGACCAGGTCATCACCTTCAGGCCCCTGTTGCTGAAGGCCTTCTCCACGCTGCCTATGATGTCACCGCTGGTGCTGGTGGTGTAGTACTTGTCCACCAGCTCCACAGAGCGCTGGGCAACCAGCTGCTTGGCCACCTGCAGTGGTTGGTACAAGTTCTAGCTGTGTGGCTCAGAAGCTTAGGGTAAATGACACAGTAGTAGTTTGGTTTATTATTAGTCTTGGTATTTTTTATGCACAGACGTTGTGGTTGATGGATACAAGTGTTGGTGTGGTGACGGCTTTGTGGTTGTGTGCCCCAGGCGTTGTGGTTAATATACACGGTGTTGGTTTGGTGATGTCTCTGTGGTTGTATGCCGTAGTCGTTCTGGTTCATGGATGCAGAGATTGTGGTTGATTGGTACATTGGTCGTTCAGTGCAGAGGGCGCAATGGTGTGGCAATGACGTTGAGATTGACTGGTACAGTGGCGGTTTGGTATAGCAGTCGTAGTTATGTGGCACAGACGGTGTGGTTGACTGGCATAGTTGCGGTTTGGTACAAACGTCATGGTTGATTGATGCAGACGTCATGGTTGACTGCATTCTGTGAACCCAGTCAGTATCGGTAGGCGAAGTCTCTAGTGGACTAGAATGGGTTGACTGGTACAGACGTCATGGTTGACTGGTACAGACGTCATGGTTGATTGATACAGACGTCACGATTGATTGATGCAGACGATATGGTTGATTGGTACTGACGTCATGGTTGATTGGTAAAGATGTCATGGTTGATTAGTAAGTGGTCGTTTAGTACAGTGGTCATATTTGTTCATTGGCACAGTGATAGTTTGGTACAGAGGTCTTTGTTGTGGGGCTCAAAGGTTCTTGTTGAATGGCACTATAGTAGGTTTGGTACAGAAGTCGTAGCTGTTGTATCCTGTAATGGCTACTGAACTAAACTGAGAAATTAAAAAGAGACTAAGGGAATTGCCCTGCCGGTAAAAGGTACGAAAAATGTATCAACACGTTTCTTGCACATTATTCAGTATCTTTATCGAAGACAATGCATTTGTTCATGCCTGAACGAATTTTATTTCCCCCCCCCCCCCCCCCCCCCCCCCCCCCCCCCCCCCCCCGCCCCCAAAGAAAGATGTATTTAGTTCGAGAGTACAGAAATCCCAGAGATACGTGATCAAGGCGCCACCGTGATACGTGATCCACAAAACTTACAGCGTGTCTATTCTTAACTCCCCGGTTTAGTTCAGTGCCCAGCCCAGGGCCCGTATCCAGAACGGCGATTTATCTTTTTAACACTCGATTTATCCCCTAACTCCGGGTTATCTTGTCCTCGGGTTAAATTTTCCTATGCATGACGGCGATTTAGCCCTAACCTCGCGTCAAAGCAGAGGGTTAAACTATCCTCCCGATGTCGGCAAGATAAATAGATAACCCGGGGTTATGTGTGCGGCGAGCGTTGCGAGTGCGTGTAGAAAACGTATTATGACTCTAATCCAACCGCGATTCAAGGGCCTGCTCAGTGCTGTGTGTGCGCGATTGCGCGCGCGCGTATGTGGGTGTGTGTGCGCGCGCGCGTGTGTGGGTTTTGTGCGCGCGTGTGGGTGTGTGCGCGCGCGCGAGTGGGTGTGTGCGCACGCGCGCGTGGATGTGTGCGCGCGCACGCGCGTGGGTGTGTGTGCACGCATCTGTGTGTGTGTGTGTGCGCCCATGTGTGTGTGCTCGCGCGCATGTGTGTGTGTGTGGGCGCGCGCATGTGTGTGCGTGCGCGCGCACTTATGTGTGTGTGCGCGCGCGCATGTGTGTGTGTGCGTGTGCGCGCGCATGTGTGTGTGTGCGTGTGCGCGCGCGCATGTGTGTGTGCGTGTGCGCGCGCGCATGTGTGTGTGCGCGCGCATGTGTGTGTGTCTGTGCGCGCGCCCATGTGTGTGTGTGTGTGTGTCTGTGCGCGCGCCCATGTGTGTGTGTGTGTGTGTGTGTGTGTCTGTGCGCGCGCCCATGTGTGTGTGTCTGTGCGCGCGCGCATGTATGTGTGTGTGCGTGTCTGTGTGTGCGCGCGCATGTGTGTGTGTCTGTGTGTACGCGCGCCCGCGCGCGTGTGTCTGTGTGTGCGCGCGCGCGCGTGTGTGTGTGTGCGCGTGTGTGTGTGTGCGCATGTTTGTGTGTGTGTGCGCGCGCATGTGTGTGTGTGTGCGCGCGCATGTGTGTGTGCGCGCGCGAATGTGTGTGTGTGCGCGCGCATGTGTGTGTGTGCGCGCGCGTGCATGTGTGTGTGTGTGAAGAATTTCCTCTCATTGCCTTGCCTGTCTCTGTGCAGTGAGCAAATGACCTTGCTTCACTAGGGAAGGTAAGTCGGTTAGATAAGGTACGCTCGTCAGAGGATCCTAGGTTGCGCTTTGCTATATATACTGGTTTTCAGCCAAGGGAGAGCGGAACAGACAGTTGGAATCGTCTGAGTTGACAGAGACCAAGATTTAGCTAACCCCGCGTTATTTTCGCTTCGTAGATGAGGATTTAACCTAGCGCTTAACCTCGCAATAGCTAACCCGGGTTTAGATATAAATCGGGGTTAAAATAACTCGCCGTTCTGGATACGGGCCCAGGATATGACAAAGCTCTCTGCCTCAGTGGCCGTTGGTACACATGTCATGGTAACTCGGTGCAGAGATTACAGTGATTTAATTTGTGAAGAGCTTGTGAGTCTTTGTTACAGACTGTATGAAACAGTAGTTGTTGGTGTTTAGCGCTATAGACGTAGTTATGGGTTTGCTTGGAGCCACTGCTTCGATAGGGAAAGTGTGGTTGTTGAATGCTATGGTCAGGGATTCACGGCAATGTGTTCTGTAGCACGTGTATTGATTGACTCCTACGTCGACCCCTCTGCGTATTCCGTCCCCTACCTGTCGTTCCTGCTCTGCAGACACGTCCAAGAGCAAGACCACGTAGTCGTCGTCGTTCAGTGTGGCCGCCATGTAGGCTGCAAGGTCAAGGCCGGGTAAAGGTCGAGGACGCGTGGTGGCGGAGCCCAATTCTCGCACCTGAACATCCGTCGTCCCATTGTGACCTGCATTTAGGGATACTGACTAATACAAACTGGTATGATGTAGTCTGAATGCAAGTTAAGTTAGAACCTGAACGAAAATGCAACAGCCAGTACGACAATAATTAATTATGTTCAAAAGTAGTAATAATGATTACATTAGCCACACGTATCGTTGCCATGCAGAATTCAATAGAGAGAATAACACATCCAGAAAATGTTTCGTTCCTTTATACCCATGCTTAGATCGTACACTCGTCGAGGTGCCATGCGTTCTTTATGGTCGTCACTTATTTGGTTCCCCTATTTCAACTATAGGCGTAACCATTTCTATGGATTGCATTTTATGCACTCAATAGATGCCAACAATTTTACACTTGTGCTGCTGTACAGAAGCTAGGTAGAGATAGTTCATACGAATAGTGTGACCTGCCTGTGACAGCAACCGGGGTGAAAAGTCTGTGGTTCTTGAACTTGACGTACAGTGGAGCATACGACACATCCGCCAGAAAAGTGATGATGCGATAGTCGGAAGCCTTTGGGTAAGTTTCCAAAAACAACTCCACGGCACTGGGAAAAGTTCCACCACAATTGATGAAGTAATGCCCCGGTATGTAGTCCCTGAACTGCACGCCGAAATCCTTCCGCCTGTTGGCTCCAGGCACTGATACAGCCTTCCTGGTCACAGTGTGCTCGCTGTCCACCTGGCGGATGTCTCGCACCGGATGCTGGACGTCAAACTTCCATAGAAACATCTGGTGTATCACATGACCACAGAGGATGCCGGAAGTAAAGAAAACACCTGCGCATAGAAGCTTTTGCCACCGCGCCATTTTTGTCAAGGTAGCAATGGAGGTTTGGCGGGAAAAGGAAGGGACACGTCGCATGGATGGTGGTCTGTCCTGTTCCGTTGCCGCCATCTTGGGTTGGGGAGTTGAAGAGGAGGCTCAAGCCGATGTCAGAGAACTGCTCTGAATGCTTTTCAATGGCTATTTTTGCCCTTGTCTTGCTGCACTCAGACAACTCGCCTCGCCGAGTAGACCCGAAAAGGTTGCTGGCCGGTGCAGGACAACGGGGGTTTGAGATGACTTTTCAAGATAGGGAAGCTGACGACGTAATTATGTGCTGAGCTGGGAACACGTCAGGATCTGAGAATAGATGTGGGATATGTCACTCGGGTCTAAAGATGAATGAATGAAACTTTCATCATATTATTTTCACGAGTTGTAGCAGTGCGTAACGGATGGACGAACGAATGAACGAACAAACGAACGAACGAAAGAACTCAGCAATGAACCGTGTTCGACTGAACAATACATACCGGTGCTTACATGCAGGGATTGTATTTACACACCGTAGGTGGAAGTCTGTCTCAATATGATATTCCAGAATTTGAGCTAGACCATAGACACAGGCATCCAGGATAGGGAAGACAAATAGCTATCAGGCGTTTCCTTCAGTCAAAAAGCCATTTAATTCCTTTGAAATCCCCTCCTGGTGACGAGCACTTACCTTAAGACAAGAGACGAAGGAAAAACCTGGATTCCAGGCAACAACACGACAAAGACGAATGTGTCTGTCCTCTCTCCACGACTGCGGTAACCCTCAGAGATAAGGCAGTACAGGTCTGACTCGTAGAAGCTCGAATGACATGCTGATAGTGGGAACCATCCCAGTAGGCCTACTATTCCCGTTATATATCGTGCATGAGTCTGACGAAGGTTAATGACGCATTGTAACGTCTGTTTTGACGAAGAGGACGGGATTACCAAACAGTTTGTGTGTCTGTCTGTCTGTCTGTGTGTCTGTCTGTCTGTCTGCCTGCCTGCCTGCCTGCCTGTCTGTGTGTCTGTCTGTGTGTCTGTCTGTCTGTCTGCCTGCCTGCCTTCCTGCCTGCCTGCCTGCCTTTCTGCCTGTCTGCCTGCATGTCTGCCTGTGTGTCTGTCTGTCTGTCTGTCTGTCTGTCTGTCTGTCTCTCTCTCTCTCTCTCTCTCTCTCTCTCTCTCTCTCTCTCTCTCTCTCTCTCTCTCTCTCTCTCTCTCTCTCTCTCTCTCTCTCTCTCTCTCTCTCTCTCTCTCTCTCTCTCTCTCTCTCTCTCTCTCTCTCTCTCTCTCTCCCCCTCCCCCCTCTCTCTCTCTCTCTCTCTCTCTCTCTCTCTCTCTCTCTCTCTCTCTCTCTCTCTCTCTCTCTCTCTCTCTCTCTCTCTGTGCTGTTGTTGTTCTTGTCTTGAAGGGCTCAGACCGAAGCACTCGTCTGTAAAAGATAAGCTTGATGAGATTTCCTATATCCCTCACTCTGTGGGGATTTCAATATCCCCACAGAGTGAGGGATATTGAAATAATCTTGTTTCGGAAACATGAATCACAGTTTTATTCAAATTACGCATTGCCTGTCGGGAAAGTTTCGGGATGGGGCGATAGTTCAATAGGCCTATAGTTCGTATTATCAAAAATTTATTTTTTTGGTAATCTTCAGATTCCTATAGTATGTTTTATATATGTAGATATGAAACATCAGGCGGTTTTCCTAGAGATAAGTAGCAAGCCGCACTGACGCGTGTGGGCGTGTATGTTTGTCCTTTCATTTGCCACAACGATGTTGGTGGCCACGAAGACAAGACTGCAGCTTAAACGTGATTTTGCGCCGAGTATGTACAACTAGGGTGTACAGTGTCCTAATCGATGGACGATGCAATTTGCCTTTTTTGGGGCATAGTTATGTTGTTTTTTAAAGTCAAACAAATGTTGGTCCTCAATATGTTTTGATTCCCTCTCTTATTGCTGCTCTGCAGGAACTGCAGTCGGCGGCCATGTTCTTTCCCCAACCGTCTATCGATGCCACTTGCCTCAGGCAACATTGTGGAACCAATGGCGGATTCCCGGCGCTTCAATTTCCACAGGCGAAATTAGAGCACGAACACACACACACATACACACACACACACACACACACACATACACACACACACTCACACACACACACACTCACACACGCACGCACGCACATGCACGCGCACACACACACACACACACACGCACACACACACACACACACAGTGTTTCTCAGCTCTCAGCCTTTTACTCTTTCCCCACCTTAATGCGAACGCCCTTCACTTCTATTCTAAGCAATACAAATACACAAACAAACAAACAAACAGACAAAAACCACCAACATTGCATGAAATCCTCTTTATTGTATTTATCCACCAATTTCACATCGTGAAGGTGTCCACGTGATCCATCCCGAGTCTTCAGACGAAACTCCAAGGCAGGAAGGAAGCTGGTCACGTGACACGCAAGACAGGCGCGGTCCTACAGATGGCGGGTGACGCAGTGGAGGTACAGAGCCGTGTCCCGCATTGCCTCGGGCGTGTAGTAGTGCAGCAGCCTGGAGCGCCACACCTGCCAGGTCTGGGCATCCTGCAGCTTGGGAATGGGTCTGTTGAGGAGCGTGATGGGCGTGCCTGACTTGTAGTGCTCAGCCACCCAGCTGCATTGAAAGGAACAAAAGGGACATCAACAGCTTTAACCAAACGTTATTCGATTTTTTTAAGCTGTAGGATATCTGACCCGCTGTGGTGCAGTAATCGACCAATCGTCGCACCAGTAGGCCTATCATAGAAAACTGGGTAAGGCTTCCATTAAAGGGCCACACTAGTGGACTCGTCCAAGGAGAGGGGTGCTTGAAGCCGAAGAGCTTCACCGCTAGACGGGCCACATCACCTCATTGGCTGAAATTTGCTGTGTATTTACATCGGCATTTACGCTCGAGACAAATCTCAGCAAATCTTAGCCAATCAGGTGATGTGGCCCGTCTGGCGGTGAAGGTCGTCAGCTCTCCTTGGAAGAGTCCACTAGTGTTGCCCTCTAATGAAAGCCTTACCGAAAACTGTCCGATTCGATATTCATTTATCCATTTAGCAGTTAGGATGAATACAGTTGTGGGCAAGTAATTCTTTTTAAACGTAGATGGGCTGGATTGTTGCTATAATTTTAAAAAGTATACCTCACCGGAAACGCTAACCGGATGAGCGAAATCCTCTAAGCCCTGCACAAAGACTCCGCCGTTCGTGCGTTTTTTTTTTGTTATATTTTTGGGGGGTGGGGGGTGGGGGTGGGGTGGTGGTTTCCGGGCGCTTCTTCATTTTAAAGAAAAGGTCATGTCGGAAGCAAAACCTACAGATGTTCATTGGAGTTAGCGTTAATGGTACTTCGATTGCGTTTGAAACTGCACGTTTCACTAGACCTGGCCGCGAAAATCATAATAAAATCAAGCAGGACGGGAAGTAATTGTCAGACTAAGCCACACCCAAAAAAACAATCGGCAGGCACCTTATGTAGAGGTGATTTTGACTCGCGTCTGCATGTATGTCCTGTGCAAAACCGGGGGCTGATTTCGTCACAAGAAAGACATGACTCATTTCGCGCGGTTTTCTGTTGAGTGGCTACCTGGAAATAGGACCCACCGTATTCTTGCGCGACGCGTTTAGATACTGACCTATTTCTATGATTCAGAGTTAGACCCATTTTTAGCATTCTTTAAAAAGGAACAAACGAATTTTCGCGCAAACTGTGAGCGTGAAGAACTTTTGCGTCCAAAATTTCCGCGGCGCCGAATTTCTCAACAGCTAATCAGAAAAAAACAATGCGGGGGAGAAAAAACCCCGCACAACTGAGCCATATGGTAGTATGTATCATCAAAGACGGCTTTGGCATCGTATAGCTGAGTGGCGCACAGCTTATTTAGACAACCAGTCAGCGTCCGGTTTCACACGGGATTTGGACGCGGTCCAAATTTGATCTCTACGAAGGCCTTCGCTTCCTGTAGATTTGACAAAATCATCAATATTTGTAAAATCTCATTTTTACTTCCTTCGCGAACATTCTTTTTTCTCTCACTAATACAAAATCTCTCGAGCTGCAGCAGGGTGATATTTCAGAATGCCGCTTCAAGAGCTTAATCCTGCAGACTTCAGATTTGTTAAATCCCGTCTCCATAGCAACGTCTTTGCTCACCGGACTGCGGCCGCGATGCCATTAGTGTCGACGTCCTCCAGGCATGCGCAGACCTCGTCGCTAGGAGCGTCCTTGGTGACAGCATCCCAAGCAACGGCCTTGATCTTCGACCACACATCGTGCATGTGGAAGTGGTGGACAACGCGCTCTAAGGGCGACCAGTTGGGCCCAAGGCCATCCCCAGGAGTGCCCAGTTGCTGCAGGATGACGTCAATCACGTTCATAGCCTCCGTGGCGAAGTCGTAGCCTAAGAGACAAGGCAGACAAACATACTTTTATGGATAAGACGAATTCAAAGCTTTGAATATTTCTGTGAGTAATGTTAGATCATAGATGGTCTATTGCATAAGACGGGCTTCTTTTCTCGGTGTCCCCCTAGTGACGTGATCTTTCTAATCCGCTGCTACTGACTTTCCCTAACACTGACATAAGATCTTGTTTGGCAAACCCACATAACTGCTGTCTACTGCTCACCATGTCACTGTGGCACTGCTTAGATAAGGTTGATCGATCTGAGGTTCCTTTCATGTCACTGACGTACCCTACATGCAAATAAAAAATACGACAGGTCGACTATGACACAGCATGTCCATTTCATATTAATTTGGGCATTTTTCATCTCCGGAGAGTGATAATTAGCCGCCGCCCCGGGATTTTAAAGATGTCGGTAGGTCTTCTTTCGAAGTGTCAGATATTGCAGTAGGCCTACCTCGCTAACGTGCATCTGATGAAATGTTGATGTCGGTGACAGAACTCTCTCTCACGCCCCACTCCCCTTTCTTTGTCCCCCTGCTCCCGCGCTTCCTGATCTCCCTACGGTGCGTTTCCCCCGTTTAATTCGATCCTTTCTGGCCAACCCTAAGGAAGGAAAGCGACAACTACTGTCGACCTAAGTAAGTAAAATTACTGCATGTAGCTTGTACGAACCGAACCAGTTGCCGGTCTTTCAACCATCTTCACGCTCTCTCTCTCACTCTCTCTCTCTCTCTCTCTCTCTCTCTCTCTCTCTCTCTCTCTCTCTCTCTCTCTCTCTCTCTCTCTCTCTCTCTCTCTCTCTCTTTCTCTCTCTCTCTCTCTCTCTCTCTCTCTCTCTCTCTCTCTCTCTCTCTCTCTCTCTCTCTCTCTCTCTCTCTCTCTCTCTCTCTCTCTCTCCCGCTACTACTCGGCCCGTCCATCCATTTTCCTTTTACCCATTTCATTTTCCCCGTTCCTCTTTTTCTTCTTTCTCCCTTCCTACTCCCTGTGAGTTGGGAATAAAAACAGACCCATTGCATCCCTTTAATCGATTCTTCAAGGGCAATTAACTAGGGAAATCGAGACTTGTCTCTAGTTCTAGCAATTTTCGTGGTCAATGGCCTTACATGGGGTACAGGGGCTGACAGGTTGTAAAACTCCATCACCACCACGTCCTCCTCCTCCCCTCCTCCTCCTCCTCCTCCTCCTCCTCCTCCTCCTCCTCCTCCTCCTCCTCCTCCCTCCTTCCCTCCTTCCCTCCTTCCTGCCTCCTTCCTTCCTTCCTTCCTTTCTTCCTTCCTCCCTTCCCTTGTCACTCCTGATTTGCTCACCCTGGTGCTCCTCGGGGGCGTAGGGGAGGACAAGGTTGGAGGAGGACAGGTCGTGGTTGACAGTTGGGACGCGGTTGTTCCTGCTGGCTTTGGGGTGGAACATTCTCAAGCCCTGCACCGTCATGGAGTGGACGGAGTGGGCCACAGTCTCGTTGAAGTGCTTGGACAGGCCAGCCGTGGCCAGAACCTGCAGCGGAAGGTGTTGTGAAGTTAGGGTGCTGGGTTACCTGAGCAGATGTTCATGTTGCTTGGTGACGGACCTTATTGAAGGCTCGTCTGCACGACTGACTTCATGGATAAACTGTCCTCATGCAGTGTCTCTAAGTGCTCTTCTGGCAATTCATGGAATCGAAGTTAGCACTTTACAATTAAGTGATGATGATGACGACGACGACGATGATGATTTTTATGATGATGATGATGATGATGATGATGATGATGATGATGATGATGATGATGATGAAAGCCACCTGCACGGATCTTCACTAACAGAGGAAGACTCAGGGAGGATGGCCTGAGTGACAAGTCGGAGGTGGACCAACCAGGTCACTCCAGCGGAGTTCTTTGACCCCGACATTATTTCAAAGAGATCAAAGGTCATATAAAGTCTGAGAGTGTGTAAAGAAAAAGTCCCCCTTGTGATGTTCGGTTGGTTTGGCTCCAGATGAGAGAGGCTCCATCCAGGAAGATGCCCGTTTCAGACCTGAACGGGGACGTATGTGCTGAAACGTTTTATTCCACCTTCGCACAGTCGGTGTGACGAAGCATAAAATCAATAAGTGCAATGCAAACGAAAATGGCGCTAACGAGGAAGGAGGAAGAGGAGAGGTAGCAGGAGGAGAAGTGGTAGGAGGAGGAGGAGTGTGTAGGAGGAGGAGGAGTGTGTAGGAGAAGGAAGAGTGGTAGGAGCAGGAAGAGTGGCAGGAGAAGGAGGAGTGTGTAGGAGAAGGAGGAGTGTGTAGGAGAAGGAGGAGTGTGTAGGAGAAGGAGGAGTGTGTAAAAGGAGGAGGAGTGTGTAGGAGAAGGAGGAGTGTGTAGGAGGAGGAGGAGGGGTAGGAGAAGGAGGAGTGTGTAGGAGAAGGAGGAGTGTGTAGGAGAAGAAGTAGTGTGTAGGAGAAGGAGTAGTGTGTAGGAGAAAGAGGAGTGTCTAGGAGAAGGAGGAGTGTGTAGGAGAAGGAAGAGTGTGGAGAAGGAGGAGTGTGGAGAAGGAGGAGGAGTGTGTAGGAGAAGAAGGAGTGTGTAGGAGAAGGAGGAGTATGTAGGAGAAGAAGGAGTGTGTAGGAGAAAGATGAGTGTGTAGGAGAAGGAGGAATGTATAGGAGAAGAAGGAGTGTGTAGAAGGAGTGTGGAGAAGGTGGAGGAGTGTGTAGGAGAAGGAGGTGTGTGTAGGAGAAGGAGGAACGTATAGGAGAAGGAGGAGTGTGTAGAAGGAGGAGGAGTGTTAGGAGAAGGAAGAGTGTGTAGGAGAAGGAGGAGTGTGTAGAAGGAGGGGGAGTGGTAGGAAAAGATGGAGTGTGTAGGAGAAGGAAGAGTGTGTAGGAGATGGAAGAGTGTGCAGAAGGAGGAGGAGTGGTAGGAGAAGGAGGAGTGTGTAGGAGAAGGAGGAGTGTGTAGGAGAAGGAGGAGTCTGTAGAAGGAGGAATGTGGAGAAGGAGGAGGAGTGTGTAGTTAAAGGAGGAGTGTGTAGTTGAAGGAGAAGTGTGTAGGAGAAGGAGGGGGAGTGTGTAGGAGAAGGAGGAGTGTGTAGAAAAACGAAGAGTGTGGAGAAGGAGGAGGAGTGTGTAGTTGAAGGAGGAGTGTGTAGAAGGAGGAGGAGAAGTGTGTAGGAGAAGGAGGAGTGTGTAGAAGGAGGTGTGTGGAGAAGGAGGAGGAGTGTGTAAGAGAAGGAGGAGTGTAGGGGAAGGAGGAGTGTGTAGAAGAAGGAGGAGTGGTAGGGGATGGAAGAGAGTGGAGAAGGAGGAGGTGTGTGTAGTTGAAGGAGGAGTGTGAAGGAGAAGGAGGAGTGTGTAGGAGAAGGAGGAGATGTAGAAGAAGAAGGAGTGATAGGGGAAGAAGGAGCGTGTAGGAGAAGGAGGAGGAGTGTGCAGGAGAAGGAGGAGTGCGTAGGGGATGGAGGAAATGTAGGAGAAGAAGGAGTGATAGGGGAAGAAGGAGTGTGTAGGAGAAGAAGGAGTGTGTAGGAGAAGAAGGAGTGTGTAGGAGAAGAAGGAGTGATAGGGGCAGAAGGAGTGTGTAGCAGAAGGAGGAGTGTGCAGGAGAAGAAGGAGTGTGTAGGAGAAGAAGGAGTGGTAGGAGAAGAAGGAGTGTGTAGGTGAAGGAGGAGTGGTAGGAGAAGGAGGAGTGTGCAGGAGAAGGAGGAGTGTGCAGGAGAAGGAGGAGTGGTAGGAGGAGGAGGAGGAGTGTGTAGGAGAAGGAGGAGTGTGCAGGAGAAGGAGGAGTGGTAGGAGAAGAAAGAGTGTGTAGGAGAAGGAGGAGTGTGCAGGAGAAGGAGGAGCGGTAGGAGAAGGAGGAGTGTGCAGGAGAAGGAGGAGTGGAAGGAGAAGAAAGAGTGTGTAGGAGAAGGAGGAGTGTGCAGGAGAAGGAGGAGCGGTAGGAGAAGGAGGAGTGGTAGAAGAAGGAGGAGTGTGCAGGAGAAGGAGGAGTGGTAGGAGAAGGAGGAGTGTGCAGGAGAAGGAGGAGCGGTAGGAGAAGGAGGAGTGGTAGGAGAAGGAGGAGTGTGCAGGAGAAGGAGGAGTGGTAGGAGAAGAAAGAGTGTGTAGGAGAAGAAGGAGTGGTAGGAGAAGAAGGAGTGTGTAGGTGAAGGAGGAGTGGTAGGAGAAGGAGGAGTGTGCAGGAGAAGGAGGAGTGTGCAGGAGAAGGAGGAGTGGTAGGAGGAGGAGGAGGAGTGTGTAGGAGAAGGAGGAGTGTGCAGGAGAAGGAGGAGTGGTAGGAGAAGAAAGAGTGTGTAGGAGAAGGAGGAGTGTGCAGGAGAAGGAGGAGCGGTAGGAGAAGGAGGAGTGTGCAGGAGAAGGAGGAGTGGAAGGAGAAGAAAGAGTGTGTAGGAGAAGGAGGAGTGTGCAGGAGAAGGAGGAGCGGTAGGAGAAGGAGGAGTGGTAGAAGAAGGAGGAGTGTGCAGGAGAAGGAGGAGTGGTAGGAGAAGGAGGAGTGTGCAGGAGAAGGAGGAGCGGTAGGAGAAGGAGGAGTGGTAGGAGAAGGAGGAGTGTGCAGGAGAAGGAGGAGTGGTAGGAGAAGAAAGAGTGTGTAGGAGAAGGAGGAGTGTGCAGGAGAAGGAGGAGCGGTAGGAGAAGGAGGAGTGGTAGAAGAAGGAGGAGTGTGCAGGAGAAGGAGGAGTGGTAGGAGAAGGAGGAGTGTGCAGGAGAAGGAGGAGCGGTAGGAGAAGGAGGAGCGGTAGGAGAAGGAGGAGTGTGCAGGAGAAGGAGGAGTGGAAGGAGAAGAAAGAGTGTGTAGGAGAAGGAGGAGTGTGCAGGAGAAGGAGGAGCGGTAGGAGAAGGAGGAGTGGTAGAAGAAGGAGGAGTGTGTAGGAGAAGGAGGAGTGGTAGGAGAAGGAGGAGTGTGCAGGAGAAGGAGGAGCGGTAGGAGAAGGAGGAGTGGTAGGAGAAGGAGGAGTGTGCAGGAGAAGGAGGAGTGTGCAGGAGAAGGAGGAGCGGTAGGAGAAGGAGGAGTGGTAGGAGAAGGAGGAGTGTGCAGGAGAAGGAGGAGTGTGCAGGAGAAGGAGGAGTGGTAGGAGAAGGAGGAGTGTGCAGGAGAAGGAGGAGTGGTAGGAGAAGAAAGAGTGTGTAGGAGAAGGAGGAGTGTGCAGGAGAAGGAGGAGCGGTAGGAGAAGGAGGAGTGTGTAGGAGAAGGAGGAGCGGTAGGAGAAGGAGGAGTGTGTAGGAGAAGGAAGAGTGTGCAGGAGAAGGAGGAGTGGTAGGAGAAGAAAGAGTGTGTAGGTAAAGAAGGTGTGTGTAGGAGAAGGAGGAGTGTGCAGGAGAAGGAGGAGTGTGCAGGAGAAGGAGGAGTGTGCAGGAGAAGAAGGAGTGTGTAGGAGAAGGAGGAGTGTGCAGGAGAAGAAGGTGTGTGTAGGAGAAGGAGGAGTTGTAGGAGAAGGAGGAGTGTGCAGGAGAAGGAGGAGTGTGCAGGAGAAGAAGGAGTGTGTAGGAGAAGGAGGAGTGTGCAGGAGAAGAAGGAGTGTGTAGGAGAAGGAGGAGTGTGCAGGAGAAGAAGGTGTGTGTAGGAGAAGGAGGAGTTGTAGGAGAAGGAGGAGTGTGCAGGAGAAGGAGGAGTGTGCAGGAGAAGAAGGAGTGTGTCGGAGAAGAAGGAGTGTGTAGGAGAAGGAGGAGTGGTATGAAAAAGGAGGAGTGTGCAGGAGAAGAAGGAGTGTGTCGGAGAAGGAGGAGTGTGCAGGAGAAGAAGGAGTGTGTCGGAGAAGAAGGAGTGTGTAGGAGAAGGAGGAGTGTGTAGGAGGAGGAGGAAATGTAGGAGAAGAAGGAGTGATAGGGGAAGAAGGAGTGTGTAGGAAAAGAAGTGTTAGGAGGAGGAGGAGAGGTAGGAGGAGGAGGAGGAGTGTGTAGGAGAAGGAGGTGGGTGTAGGAGAAGGAGGATTGAGTAGGAGAAGGAGAAGTGTGTAGGAGAAGGAGGAGTGTGTAGGAGAAGGAGTAGTGTGTAGGAGAAGGAGAAGTGTGTAGGAGGAGGAGGATTGAGTAGGAGAAGGAGGAGTGTGTAGGAGAAGGAGGAGTGTGTAGGAGAAGGAGTAGTGTATAGGAGAAGGAGTAGTGTGTAGGAGAAGGAGGAATGTGCAGGAGAAGGAGGAGTGTGTAGGAGGAGGAGTGTGTAGGAGAAAGAGGAGTGTGTAGGAAAGGATGAGTGTGCAGAAGAAGGAGGAATGTATAGGAGAAGGAGGAGTGTGTAGGAAAGTGAGGAATGTATAGGAGAAGGAGGAGGGTTTAGAAGGAGGAGTGTGGAGAAGGAGGAGTGTGTAGGAGGAGGAGGAGAGGTAGGAGACGGAGGAGTGTGTAGGAGAAGGAGGTTTGTGTAGGAGAAGGAGGAGTGTGTAGGAGAAGGAGGAGTGTGTAGGAGGAGGAGGAAATGAGGAGAAGAAATAGTGGTAGGGGAAGGAGGAGTGTGTATGAGAAGGAGGTTTTTGAAGGAGAAGGAGGAGTGTGTATGAGGAGGAGAAGAGGTAGGAGACGGAGGGGTGTGTAGGAGAAGGAGGTTTTTGTAGGAGAAGGAGGAGTTTGTAGGAGAAGGAGGAGAGTGTAGGAGAAGGAGGAGTGTGCAGGAGCACGAGGAGTGGTAGGAGAGAGGAGGAGTGGTAGGAGAAGGAAGAGGGTAGGAGAGAGGAGGAGTAGAGAGAAGGAGAGGGGAGGAGAAGGAGGAGGGTAGGAGAAGGAGGAGGGGAGGAGAAGGAGGAGGGGGAGAAGGAGGAAGGAGGAGAGAGGAAGAGTATGAGAAGGAGGAGGGGGAGAGAGGAGGAGGGTGAGGAGAGAGAGGAGATGGAGAGAAGGAGAAGGGGGAAGGAGGAGGGAGAGAGGAGAGGAGGGGAGGTGAAGGAGGAGGGGAGGGGAAGGAGGAGGGGAGGAGAGAAGGAGGGGTAGGAGAAGGAGGAGGTGAGGAGGAGGAGAAGGTAGGAGAGAAGGAGGGGTAGGGGAGGGAGGAGGGGAGGAGGAGGAGGGGATGAGAGGAGGAGGGGGAGAGGGGGCGGGAGGAGGGGAGGAGGAGGAGGGAGGAGGAGGAGGGGAGGAGGAGGAGGGAGGGGAGGAGGAGGGGGAGGAGGAGGGAGAGGGAGGGAGAGGGGGAGGAGGGGAGGGAGGGGAGGAGGAGGGAGGAGAGGAGGAGGAGGAGGAGGAGGAGGAGGAGTGAGGAGGGGGAGGAGGGGGAGGAGGAGGGGAGGGAGGAGCGAGGGGAGGGGAGGAGGAGGGGAGGAGAAGAGGAGGAGAGGAGGGGAGGGGGAGGAGGAGGGAGAGGAGGAGGAGGGAGGGAGGGGAGGAGGAGGAGGAGAGGAGGGAGGAGAGGAGAGGAGGGAAGGGGGAGAGGAGGGGAGGGAGGAGGAGGGGGAGGAGGAGAGGAGGGGAGGAGAGGAGGAGGGAGGGAGGGAGGAGGAGGGGGGGAGGAGGAGGAGGGAGAGGAGAGGAGGGGAGGAAGGAGAGAGGGAGGAGGAGGGAGAGGAGGGGAGGAGGGAGGAGAGGAGGGGAGGGAGGAGGGGGGAGGAGGAGGAGGAGGGAGGAGGAGGTGGAGAGGGAGGAGAAACGGGGAGGAGAGGAGGGGAGGGAGGAGGAGAGGGGGGAGGAGGAGGGGGGGAGAGAGGGGATGGGGGAGGAGGAAGGAGGAGGGGAGAGGGGAGGAGGGAGGGGGGAGGGGAGGAGGAGGAGGGGGAGGAGAAGGGAGGAGGGGAGGAGGGGAGAGGAGCGGAGGGAGGAGGAAGGAGGGGAGGAGGGAGGGAGGGGAGGAGGGAGGAGGAGGAGGAGAGAGGGGAGGGAGGAGGAGGGAGGGGGAGGGGGGAGGGGAGGGAGGAGGGAGGAGGAGAGGGGAGGAGGGGGGGGATGGGAGGGGAGGGGAGGAAGAGGGGAGGGAGGAGGAGGGGAGGAGGAGGGGAGGGAGGAGGAGGGGAGGGAGGGCGAGGGGAGGGAGGAGGAGGGGAGGAGAGAGGAGAGGGGAGACGGGAGGAGGGGGGGGAGGAGGAGGAGGGGAGGGGAGGGAGGGGAGGAGTGGGAGGAGGAGGAGGAGGAGGAGGAGGAGGAGGAGGAGGAGGAGGAGGAGGAGGAGGAGGAGGAGGAGGAGGAAGAGGAGGAGGAGGAGGAGGAGGAGAAGGAGGAGGAGGAGGAGGAGGAGGAGGAGGAGGAGGAGGAGTGGGAGGGGTAGGAGGGATCTCACATCCACACGCTGAGATACATTCGTCAAGCTCGTAACACACTACACATCGTATTATGTGTTTCAGTTGTAAAAATGCTCTATATATTCTTACGGTTGAGCACGCTACAAGGTTTGAATCCCCCCTCTCCCCTCCTAATCAACCCACCCCCACCACCCCCCACCCCACCGCATCTACCCCCCCCCCCCCCCCCCCCCCCCCCCACGCCCTACCCCCAATCATTTGAAACGAAGGAGAATTGAAAACACCCAAGCGTCGGTGAGTCTCTAAAGCGGATAATAATTGTGAGTGGCTCATTCTTCCGCAACATGAGATATTTGTGTTCGAGATTTCAATCACTACAAATAATATCATATTCAGGAAGAGAGACGTATCCAAACTTGACACACAAGAGATTATTTTATAGAAAGAAACCCCTCATTCGAAGGTTTTTTTCATATTTTAAGCAAGTTTTACCTCGTGATTACTCATTGGGATACAGCGTATTAGCATGGCGTTCGTGTCAGGAGAGATCGCTGCGTTAGATTTCATTCCTTTCTTGTTTGCAAGCTTAGCATCATTTTCATATTTTTCTCGTTAACGTGTCCGCTTAACGGCACGATCTTTTGCTCCATCTGCTGTTTTGCTTATCAGCCTATATTTAATATCCTTGTACGAGTATTCAACTCTTTCCAGAACTTCGCTTGCACAAAATACCGTAGAACCTGCATTTGCATGTAAGTTTCATCCAACCCCCCTAACCCACAACCCACCCCCCACCCCTCCTCATTTCCTTCCTTTTTTTAAAATGGGCATTACATGGAACTTTTGTTTCAGTGTGCAAAATGATTGCACGGAGACTTAAAAGCTACCGACGATGTGCACAGTGATGTTGACGGTTGTAAGGATGTTATCTAAATAAATGCAATGCTGCCCTGAAACACGTCTCTCTTTTTCGTTGCTATGTAGAAGAAAAATCTGGGACATTTGCATGAGTGCTGTGTCAGGGATTGGGGTCTCAACAACGCAGTAGATGAAGACGATACAATTTTCATGCTTTCTTCCGAGAGCTTTGTAAAGTGGTTTGTCACACGCAAAAAAAAAATCACACAGAGAGAGTCGATATGAAATAATCAAGGAAAGAGACAACTGTTGGAATGCCAACTAAAACATCTAGATATTTCATGATAGTAATATCTTACTGTGCAAAGGTAGGAATTGAAAGGAACGAACATTTTCCGCAGACCTTTTTGCCATTTGAATTTGTTGTGGTCCCATCAATAGAATTGTCAAAACAACTTGACATTCCTGTTGGTAGTTTGTTTAAATGGCGCGCATTCAGTCAGTGCCAATGAACATTTCACAATTTCGCATTTTATTTCTTGTCATCAGTACACAAAATAT
>JAWQFJ010026053.1:150000-162500 GCA_034096865.1 Theodoxus fluviatilis | reverse complement strand
ACTCGCTTTATTGACGTCAGCGCTGAATTTCCGCCTCAGAGCTCGACCATGATGACTCGACCTTTTCAGTCTTCACGTAAAATAGTGTTCTCAAATATCGTTTTGACTTCAGATGTGATAGTGATCTATCTTGTCGATTAAATACCACTTCCACTACTGAGAGAAGTAAATGCACTCATCTCCGTGACATTGTACTCTTGCGTACGGTTAAAGCACAACTATGCAGAAGTGATATGAACATTCTGAGTCATGTCATCATCTGTATCAATGCGACTGCTATGAGTATAGTAGAGTGGGGCAAAGCGCCCCCCTTAAGCAAGAATCTCAAGTACTCTTCTTGTTGAAGTCACAGATAGTTCCGAGTAGGTGCAAACTATAAAGGCCTACCTAGGCTACAAAATATCACGAACACTCCTGGACAGAAAAAACAAGAGCACAGTTGGATGAAAAAGAAAATTTTATTTTTTGCCTTTTTGCCCCATACCCGGGGCGAAACGCCTTTTAGTGTGGGGCAAAGCGCATCCCCTGGGCCCTTTGCCCCATGCGTGTGGTGCCTTTTGCCCCATCAATTATTCAGCTTTGAACAGCTTGTTTGGGTTTAACACTTTTCCTACCAAGTAATTTTTTATGTGACATTGAATTTAAAAAATCATAAAAAAATAATTTGTTCATTTTTTTCATGCTGATTTTTTTGTTTTGGAGAAGAATGACTGTTCTATATGTTACCAAAAAAAACAAAAAAAAAATTAAAAAAAAAAATAAAAAACACGGGAACGAGCTGTGCTCGTTCCTGGTACGGAAAGAGTTAATCAGAGTCATCCGATTCACAGTTCGGGCAGATGAACTGCGGTAGTCCAGGTGTACATTCCTCGTGTGCCCACAGGAGACAAACCTGGCACTGTATCCACACATCTCGTGGTCTGCTTCTGCTGTAAGGCTCACAGCAAATGAGGCAGGGCCATTCCTCTTCTTCACTCATCTCGTTTTCAGATTCTCGTCCCTTCTTTTTTTTCTTCTCAGGCTTGCCTTTGCTTCTCCGTTTGTCTGCTGGTTTCTTGGGTTTCTTGTTGTTTTGTTTTTCAGTCACCTTGTTTTTGTAGGGAGAAGAGGTCAGCACTTCTGCAGTTTCAGGTTTTCTTGACCTTGGTCTCTTAAATATTGCTTTGGGCAGTGGGGAAAGGCCATGGATAATCTCCCTGATCCATTCGCTGGACGGCCCTGGAACTGGCTGCTGCCTGGCCTTATCGCTGGACGGCTTTGGAACTGGCTGCTGCCTGGCCTTATCGCTGGACGGCCCTGGAACTGGCTGCTGCCTGGCCTTATCGCTGGACGGCCCTGGAACTGGCTGCTGCCTGGCCTTATCGCTGGACGGCCCTGGAACTGGCTGCTGCTCTGTGTGCGGAGATGAAGCAGAGGATCCATCAGCAGCTGGAGTCTCAGCATCTGGTGTTCTCGAGGTCTGTTGCGCCCTCCTGTGCAGAACACAGTCGTAGTGGCCGACATCCTGGCCAACACTGGTGAACTGGACAAACAGACTTGGGAGAGTATTGTCCCCGTAGCACTGTACTGCGACATTGTCTCTGCTCAAAACGACGATTTGTCTTTCGAGGACTTTGCTTGTGGCGTTAATTTCCAGTTCTCCGGGGTAGGTCAAGGGAGTTGCCATTTCAGCAATGCGATGTCCCATTGAGGAATAACGCAGCCTTAGTGGCAGATCAGCGTTGATGGTTTCAATATCAAGTTCCTTGTAATCGTCGTAATTGTCGCACATGAACTGGATGACTTTGGCCCGAAGTCCATCAGCTTGACTTGTCTCTGAAACATTCAGAACTGGGCTTAACAGCCTGCCGTGTTCATCGCGTTCAGCTGTCTGAAGCTTTGGGTCCAGTCCGATCACTAGACTGCGAAACATGCAGCGTCCGTCGCCAGACGTTCGGATGACCTCAACGTTGAGGGGGACAGATGGGCCACGGTTTGCAGATGCACTGTCGGATCTTCCTTGGTCTTCCATGGGCTGTCTTGTTGCTTCATGGTCTGTGGAGATGGCCTCTGGGAGATTTTCGATGTTGTCAGTTTGTTGGGCAGGTGTACTTGTACTGGGTGATGGCTGGTCAGGTGTATTTTCTGTTTAACCTGTCTGTTCTTCTGTCAGTAAGACTCCTGCAAAATCGACGTCGGTGAAGACATTCGGATCAAATGGTCAGATGCCACAACTCTTGAAGCCTTGCACTGCTCGTTCAGCAAGTGCTGTCCTCAGGAAAGCTTTCCCTGAGACTGAGAGTCCCGCTATGTCGTGGACTGTGATTCTTCTCCCTGGGTGCGCCACCATCCAGCTGTCAGCTTCGGTGTTGAATGCGCTCTTCAGTGACTTGAAGTAACTGCAGTCAAGTGGCTGCATCTTATGTGTGCTGTGTGGCGGCAATGTGAGGAGCTCAATCCCGTTCTCTCGACAAAACAAGATGGCTTCAAGTGTCTTGTGGCTGTGGTGTCCATCCAGCAAAATGATATGAGGATTCTCGCGCGAGCAGTTTGTGAACCTGACGAAGTGGCGGAGCCACATCATGAAGAGATCAGAGTCAGTCCAGCCACTTGGGCTCACATATCCAACAGCCTGTGGAGGCGCATCTTTCATCAGGGAGTCCACCATTCGTTTTCTGGGGAAGATGTACATCGGTGGAATGAAGACTCCGGCTGCATTGCAGGCACACACGAGAGTTACCAAAGAGCCGCGCTCAGCACTTGTAACTTTTCCAACCTTTCGCGTTCCTTTTGAAGCCATGACCTTCACAGGTTTCTGTACTGACGACAGTCCTGTTTCATCCATATTCCAAACGCTGGAGGGCGTGTAGTCACGAGCTTCTAGTAGCTCTTTGTAGATATCAAAGAAGCGTTGAACCTGAGGTTTATTGAATCCTACAGCTCGAGCGATACCTGTTCCTTCGGGCTGCCTGATGGTGAGGTTGTGGCGAGCAAGGAAGCCTTGCACCCAATCATTTCCTGCAAGTCGTGTGTTCTTGTTGAACGGGTGCGAGACCTGAGCTTTCTCTGCAACATCAAATGCCAGGCGCCTCATCTCCAGTATTGTAAGTCCATGAAGTCGTCGTTCCATGTGTACGACATGGGCCTTCAGCTCAAATTCTATGTCTGGGGTAAGGGTATTGCGGTATCTGCCCAATTTCAAGACACCTGGTTCTGCCACTATCTTGTCTCTGTGTCGACGAAGAGTACGAGCAGGGACGCCAAATTCCTTGCTGGCACGGATTAGAGGAACTCCGTCGCTGACTGCCTGTAAGGCATTCGACAGGGTGTCCTGGCCATAGCTGCCCCTCTCTGATTTTCTGGTGTAGTTGCGCACCATTTCTGTAGAACATTAAAAAAAAATCGATTGTGATCTTACACAACTACAAAATCTGCTAAGAAGTTTGTATTCTGTATAATATTGAAACCCCACTGACAGTATATTTAAGCAGTATAATTATGATCATGATAATAGCATTGGCGACGGATCCTCCAGAACTATGAGGGGCAATAAGCCCTGTGTTTGGGGCAAAAGGCCCATGGTAGGCGTTTTACCCCATTGCTACTGTGGGCGTTCTGCCCCAGACCTATACACTGAAAATCAGTGCAGTGTGGCCGGAAATGGGATAGGCTACAATCAATGAGCAAGCATTGAAAGATGGCCAAGGGTCTCCCCTAACAAGCAAATGTTTCGTCACATTTCGTTTCATCTGCTATTTGTGCTGTGGCACAGAATCTACGAAAGTATAAAGTTATAAGAAACACGACCAAAACCAATGTACCGAGCTCAAAAACATACCTCTTTACTTGAGGAGACCTCGAACAAGGCGCACACAGCTGAATCAAAATGGAAGCGCTTACAATGTCACGTGACTCGTTGCGTCATGTGGTTTATGATATTTTGGGCATGGGCGTTTGACCCCGTATGGGCCTCTTACCTCACTCTACTCTAGTATATGCACACATTTCCAACGGTGACACTGGAATCTTCTGCATGGATGGTTAATATTTGACATTGTAGTAGTGAGAAATGAACCTGCTCATGGCGCGACAACACAGGGACGGAAAAGGTTAGTTTTGAGGCCAACTTTAAAAGAGGCTCAACATGGAGAGGACTACAGATTCAAGAAGCCGATTTCATAGTCTAGGTCCCACTGCACTGAAGGACCGGTCATCATAGCTTCTCAGTCTTGATTATGGGACTGTCTGTGAGAAGTCTTCTGTCATCAGTCATCATAGCTTCTCAGTCTTGATTATGGGACTGTCTGTGAGAAGTCTTCTGTCATCAGTCATCATAGCTTCTCAGTCTTGATTATGGGACTGTCTGTGAGAAGTCTTCTGTCATCAGTCATCATAGCTTCTCAGTCTTGAATATGGGACTGTCTGTGAGAACTCTTCTGTCATCAGACAGAAGACTCCTCGTGGGCTCGTGCTCCTTTATGAGGTCTATAAGGCAGGCCAGGGCTTGACCTATTGCACATTTGAAGACCATGGAAAGCGTCTTGAATTCCATGCACATGTGAACTGGAAGCCAGTGAAGATCATGAAGCACTGGAGTCATATGAGCCCACTTTGGCGGTCGCTTGACAACTCTTGCAGCCGAGCTCTGGAGACGTTGCAGTCTCTGTATTTGGCCAGTAGTGCAGCAGCTATAATATTAGGGAGATATCGAGAGCTTCGTTTTCAGGCATCTCGTTTCGTTTCTTTTTATTTGTTGCTGACTACGTCACCGCTTTATGCGTCTTCGGGTCAAGGTAAAGGTCAACCGGTAAACGAAACGAGCTGCAGCAAAACGATTTCGGAATAGAAGGCCCTAAAACGAGCTGGATTTCGTAAGTATCTTTCTGCAGCTTGTCATGGTATTCTGACCCAGGTAAAGCGTAGAATCTTTGGTTGATCCATCTTTAGCCATCGCATGCCAGTATTTTTTATATTTGACTTGAAATATGATCATAAATTTTCTTCAATGTCTTGTACTGAGACCACTGTTTTGAAGGCTTCGCCGCCATTTGTCGAGCGTGGACATTGATTAATGAGTAAGGAAAAGTGGGTTGAACATGGTTGTTGACTAAACAATGTATGACATTTTAACACTGCTTTCTAATGAGTCAAGAAGAACAAATACATTGTTTGATTCAGCATTATGCTGCAACAGCCACATCAGTCACCAACATTACACCACAGACCTCAATATCATTAGTCATGATTGTTTGAATAACTAACCAAATTAAAAAAAAATCATAATGAAAATTACATCGTTCCGTCATCAACACCATGTAGATCTAGGCCTATGTTGCGAGTTCGATTTCACAACGCCTGCTACAAAAAACAAAGCCAAAACACCCCAATTATTGCAGCAAATCATTTTATTACACATTACACCGTAAATTTATTCATAAACATGATCGGAACGCATCAGAAACGCGTCGATAAACAAGCAGTATTTACATGTTGCTAAGCGGTGTGATTACTTCCCTTGATTCACCCGTGTTGCTTGACGCTTGGTGCGCTGCGTTTCCGAGCGTCTTGTACTATTTATATAGCAAAAATTCGTCATGATCAGTCTTTGTAATAATAGTCTTTGGTCCCATCACGACCTCTCCTTGATCACACCAACGGCCATTCAGCTCCGTCTTCCTTTGAGTCGCGCGGATCCACCAGGGTTCGATGAGGAGTTGATTCAGTGTCTCAAAGGGTGTAGCTTGGGGCACTGGTTACGAAATGCTGCTCCTTCATAAACTCATAATGTCACACGTAATCGCTTTCAGCAGGAGAACTGCTCAGTGGCATACACATGAAAGAGAAAGAAGTTATGTGACTGAAGAAAGATAGACACAGTTTCTAGCATGAAAATGACTGCATTTATCTCAGAAGACAGGCTTTTCGATCGTTGTAACGAAGCGATCAGCAGCGGAGATCAGCTTGTAAATTCGATGCGGGTTCAGCGGTTTACAAGGCTAGAAGTAGATCTACAGTAGGTACGTTTCGTATCATCTGTTTTTTCCTGGTCACATAGCTACTGCTACTTTGTGCAAATTTTCTCTTTGCAGATGGATTCACGCAAGTTTTCAACGGGAATGCATCTTATCTTCGGAAGCGTTTTGTAAGAGGCAAATAACTAGGGAATTTCGTGGCTTAACTAACTCATATGTTAACCACTATTAATGATTAATCGTAATCAGTGGACTTGCATTGTCTACAAAGGCCGACAAACCGTAGAAATTACATTAATGCATTCATTGTTCATTCATTCAACTGGAACGATGTGTTTGTGTCCACTGTGTGTGAGCGCAGACGTTACGATGTATGCAGTGATGAGTTGATGACAAATTTAAGGGTTATTAAAAAACATCAATGCTTAATTAAATAAAATGTACAATTCAAACATTGTAGGTGTGCGTCACTCGTCAAACTTCTAATAATGATGGAACTACATATCTAAAGCGTCGAAACTGATTTGTGAAAAATTTAATACGAGTATGCTAGCTGTGTTGCTACATTTTGCATACATGCATTGAATTTTGGACTGACATCGCGCCGAATCGTCTGCAACCATGATTTTTGTATACTTTCGTCCTTTGGAATCGAAGGAAGCGATACAAACCTATCCTATTCGCACCTTGCATCATTCGTACATATAGGCACACATCTGCGTATAGGACATTCTCATTAACGTACCCTGCAGGAGTTATCCTCGGCGGTCTCTGTCGAAAAACAACGCGAAAAGGCCTATACACGTACCAGTTTTCAAGCCGATTTTGCTCCCGATCCGGTCTGACCGTGCGTGTAAAAATCGGGTTGACAGCCACACGCAACGATTACACCGAGACCGCGCATTCCAGCGATTTTCATTTACGCGAAGCGAGGTCAGAATTTAGAGTTACGGCCCTTTGTCGATCTATGGCAGCGACGCTTCCACGTGTAGATCTATGCGTGTGACCTGCATTTCGGATTTTAAATGTAGGAGCTTTCACGACCTATTGATGCATTCAACATACAGCTTCGATCAATTAATGCTGTTCATGGCTTACATTTTCTTTGGATGGGGTTCTAGTATCCTCCAATTACAGCGTTTTCTGTGCGAACACTCGAGCCGCGGACAGATGCTTCCTGTTCCTCGTGTAGATCTATATGCGTCCACCTGCATTTGCAATTTTAAAACGTAGGAGCTTTCACGACCTATTGATGCATTCAACATACAGCTTTGATAAATTAATGCTGTTCATGGCTTACATTTTCTTTGGATGGGTTTCTATTATCCCCAAAAATCAGCGTTTTCTGTGTGAACATGCACGCAACGAAAGCCGCTGACAGATGCTTTCACGTCTAGGTGATTTGACCCGCATTTCCAATTTTACAATGTATGAGCTTTCACGACCTATTGATGCATTCAACATACAGCTTTGATAAATTAATGCTGTTCATGGCTAATATTTTCTTTGGATGGGGTTTTAGTATCCCCCAAATACACCGTTTTCTGTGCGAAGCGGAGACAGGTCTGCCATTTAAATTGGCAACTAGTCGCGAAATTCTCGTCATTCTCGCGTCGCCCGGCATACGAATCGGTCGAGACCGGTGTGACATCGCCGATGGTAACTCCTCGCGCATGGTTCTGCGCATGCGTCAAAGCCGAAAGTGAGGCGTGTATCGCGCTTTGTTCAAAGGTGATGTGCCGCGAGACTTTAGATTTTGTTTTTCGGTCAATGTGTTTATTTATTGACCGAAAAACACAAAATCTAAAGTCTCGCGGCACATCACCTTTGAACAAGGCGCGATACACGCCTCACTTTCGGCTTTGACGCATGCGCAGAACCATGCGCGATGAAGTTACCATCGGCGATGTCACACCGGGTCGGGGAATAGAGCTTGCCCTTCGGGCAAGAACCGGGCCAGATTGTATGCAAATGAGTCAACCGTTCCGATTCTTGACCGGATCGGCAGCAAAACCGGGGGACAACCGGTACGTGTGTAGGAGCCTTTAGGTAGAAACTGGCAGTTCTGGTTGCTTTCTCGAAGCGTCTGCACTGAATACTAGATCGCTCAAAGTACATGTATGTAGGGGTGGAAAACAGTACTGTGTCATGTAAAGCTTGAATGAGTAGCAGCAGATAACTGTTTAGTTCTGGCTTGAATTGACAATTTCGTTTCCCTGGTCTGGCGAGGACAGAAAATTCACTATCATCTAGTCGATGAGTGATCAACTTGAACGCACTCGGTGTAATGTCTAACTTGTAAGATCGGGTCGATGATGACAAGAAAATGGCATTAAAACACACACAAAGTTTCATTACAACTAAAATCACCGATTATATTAATAACTGACCATTTTTACACTTACAGCTAGTACTCAAACAAACCACACCGTACATACCTAGGAGACGAACGCGATCGAACCGTAGTGACTACGCCAGCAGATGATCGAGCTAGTGTGATACATGTATAATGTTTCATGTAATGCTCGAATGAGTGGCAGCAGATAATTGTTTAGTTCTGGCTTGAATTGACTATTTCGTTTCCCTGGTCAGGCGAGGACCGAAAATTCACGATCATAGACTGATAGAGTCAATGAGTGCATGATCAACTTGCCCGCATTCGGCGTAATGTAACGTGTAAGATTATGACAAGTATGACACTCGTGCACTGAGTTTTGATGCGTGACCGGGACACACACCGCAGTATGTTTTGTTTGCACTAGCTGTAGGTGCAAATATGGTCAGTTATTAATATAATTGGTGAATTTAGTTGTCATGAAATTTTGTTTTGTGCGTTAATGTCATTTTCTTGTCATAATCTTACATGTAACATTACGCCGAATGAGGGAAAGTTGATCATGCACTCATCGACTCTATGATCGTGAATTTTCTGTCCTCGCCTGACCAGGGAAACGAAATAGTCAATTCAAGTCAGAACTGAACAGTTATCTGCTGCTAATCATTCGAGCTTTACATGAAACATTATATCACACTAGCTCGATCGTCTGCTGGCGTAGTGACTACGGTTCAATCGCGTTCGTCTGCTAGCCAGCTAGGTACATACGGTGAGGTTTGTTTACTTATCTTCTGTGGGTTTTGTGCAGAAAGTATACGTTATATTGAATTGCCTCTGATGGACTCCATAACTTGAATGATATGATTGAGTTAATTAATGTTGAACTGTTTTTGTTTTTGTATGTATGTATTATGTTTTTGCCACCGACAAAACGAATTTCCTTGTGATCAATGAGGACAATAAAGTATCTTGTATCTTGTATCTTGTATCTTAAAACAGTCTAATATGACTATTTTCGATTAGTTTTTAATCTAATTAATCTTTTTGCATGCTTTAATGTCATCCTTTTGCCACGATCTAGAGATCATCACATCAGCTTCTATTTTTACCAGTCTACCGGAACTGCCAGAAGTAAAGGGACGAAACTCGGGCTGAATTTCCGTTTCAGAAATGAGAATGTCCTATAGTATACCAGCCATTTGTTATGATGTGCTCGCCTCGTTCTGAGTTGCCAACATGGCTGCCGTGAGTAAGGTTCATAGGCGAGTGTAGACGGACAAGTACTCTGCAATACGCCCCAAAGCGCCACCCACAGAATATGTCTCCTGGACACACAGTCTTGCTACCTCGAAGCTGGGGAAATTGACTGCCGTGATCTCGTCCTGCCAAACAACTGACGCCTGTCTGAAAACAAGCTAAAATGCGTTCACACAGAAAGACTGACATGATCCTAGCAGTGTGGTCACAGGATAAAATATTCTTGGTTGAAGTGCATGAGTCTGGGAAATGATGTTTGCTTGAGACTGCCGTCATATGCGATATACAGCTGCTCTTGAGGACGCCAGGGGTGAAAGTCTGATATGAAAAGTTTATTGAATGGGAAGTCTCAAATAGTCAACGACGAACTACTATTGCGGTAATTCAGATGATAACATCTCGAGAGTGATGTGATGCAAATCACTGCAATCTCGTGGGGTGGCGGTGGGTGGGGTGGGGGGAGACAGAGACAGACAGACAGACAGACAGACAGACAAGACAGACAGACAGACAGACAGGCAGACAAATACAGAGAAAATCTTGCCCAATTTACTGTACATGAGAGCCATTGACCAATGGTCAGTTTCCCTCAAGGTAAATGGTTTCCAATCAATCGTTGTCACCAAGGTGATACTGTAATGTCAAGAAATTTCCTTTTTTATGTCATGAATAAAAAATATTTTAACTCAAAACAACCCAAACAAGCAGCTGGTCAACAAAGAGCGTGCAATAGCTGATACATGTTTTGTGACCTCCGCAACATAAAAAAAACTACATGAAATGTCAGAATTTCTGACATGGAGATTCGTAATTTGAGACATATCATATTCATGCATAAGGATGTTTTGTTCGATAGTTTTCAATTTTTTGCTTGAAAGAGGCCAATGTGAACGCAGCCTCAGGGACACTACATATATATATGGACAGACGCCTGCCTGTGAGCAAAGTTAACACCCGGAGTCTCACACAAAGTATGCTTGTCAACTAGAGACCCCCAACGGTTTCTGTTTGCATTGGAAGTCACGTTTCTTTCCAATATCTTTCAGCACCGCTATTGACTGGGTGCGGGGCGAGGTGTGAGAATAAAGAGGGGCGATAACTGAGCTTCAGCATACTGGCACCAGAGGGAAGGCTTTGCCGTCCATGTTGACAATGGTGAGATCCCCACAGTGCAGGTAAGCCTGGTGAGTTCGCTATGTCACTGAATCTTGGATTACAAAACGAAAGTGAAGCAGTCGGTAGACGGTCCGTAAGCTGAGTAGAGCTGGAGGCGGTCCTTCGCAGAAGTTGACAACATCGGCGACCAGTGCACGATGATGGGCAATCGTTGACACATATATTTAATACGAATCTTTATCAGATTTTGGATTTTTGGGGGGTGTACTGTACGAATATAGGGTTACGATCACTGTTCTTGTCATCACGGTGCCTACGATACTCATTCCAACTGCTACCTGTTCCAGTCCGTCATCAATCCATCACCCCATCTGTATTTTAGTTCATCATTCTTTCTCGTTCTGCATGCCTATGTTCTTTCTACCAGTTCAATAATGATTTGATAGAATCTCAGTTTTACAAAGTGATGCAAAACACAATAATGATACCAACAACAGAAGGAACCATTAAAAACCAACCCACAACCACCACGAAGAGAAAAACTTGTGAAAAACTTTCACGGAAGGTAACAGGGTGCAGGCGCTGGGAGACAGAAGAAAGAGAGAGGGTGGGGTGGAATGGGAGTGGGGGGTGGGGGGGTGGGGGTGGGGGGGGGGGGGGTGAGGGTTAGGTGGGGGTTGGGAGAGTGGCGGCGAGCTGTTCAGCAAAAGAGTTACACATGGATTTGGTTTCACTATTTTTGCAACTGCGCCGCGGGAGAGCTGGCGGCGTGCGGAAGAAAAAGCTAGGCGGTGCCTGGAGCTGGCCTCCGCTAACGTCCCACAAAACATTATGCTTTGCCTCCCTACCCGTCCTGCCCAGCTAGACCCCCTCTGTGACGGGAGTCATTCTATCCATGCGTCTTTTAGAAGCGGCAGCCGACCGCAGGTTTCGACCCATTATGCTCACGTACATATACGACGGGGGCCGAGCAAATATTTTGCAAGCGGGACATGGCTCGGTAAAAGAGAGGTGAGAGTGGTGATTGGGCTCCCAGCGCGGCCCAAATCCCTCCCTCTGTTGCGCCTCTGTGGGGGGTGGGATTACCGTTTGACCCTGGCGGGTCTTGATTGACGCGATCTCAACGCTCTCATTCAGAACTGGTCCCACCTGGAATACCTTGCCCTTCCTCTTGTATCGCTGCCCTTGTTGCCGTGAGAGGACACGACACTTTTGTGGGACTTGGTTGTGGGACTGATGAAACCGTTCAATTTTGAATGGGTGTCTAAAGCTGTGCAGTCAAAACTGGGACCTCGACTTACTCTGATGCCTTGGGAACGGCAAGTTGTGTCGAGACGCTGCCGAACTGATGACGCAGTGATGGCACTTGAGCGTGCACAAATCTTTCTTCAAGGTATGTATCAAGCTGTCGATGACGGGTTTGTTTTGATATTGTTGGTTTGCTTCAATGAATTGTTCAGATGCCGAGCGATCTTGTGGCGTAATCAACGTCCCGATGAAATGGATGGAAGCCTGCAAGACGTCTGCTAGTTTGTCGCCGACGCTCTTGTGAGTGTTCGACTTTAATTATGTTTACGTTGATGAACTGTAACCGGGCTCATCCACGAATGTATTCAGGCCACGTATGGCAAAAGAATTAACAAGGGACAGAGGAACCAGATGGATGCATGTACTGTGGCAGGATGCATTTATACAACGTGGCATCTCCTTGAGCTGGACATCAGTGAACCTTCGAATACTCAGCTGCATCGTTCTCAGTTCAGTTCAGTTCAGTCTCTTAACTCTGAGATGGGTTGTTGAGGCACCACTGATGACTTTCGGACAATCTTCCTCCATCGATC
>JAWQFJ010026053.1:100000-145000 GCA_034096865.1 Theodoxus fluviatilis | reverse complement strand
GTTTGAGTGGTCTGAGCTCATTTGGTAGAGCTAACTGCTTGCTCCTGAAGACTGTGGATCGAGGGTTTTGCACGAGGCTCTCAAAGGGCTCCCATCACTGCCCGTTCTCAAGTGAATCTGGATCGTGTTTGCAGCCTTCATATAATCTGAGAAAACGAAAAAATGAATTAATCTACTTGATCAGGGAACTGATTCAGCTGAGAACTCTTCCTCTATTACTTTTCCGAGATTCTCCAATATTTGCAGCTTTCGCTAAAAAGTAGCTTTTCATAGCAGCAATTTAATCGTCGCTTCACTTTCTGAAAGTTATCGCCGCAGCGAATCATTACACCGTTTCCTGAGAGGATTCTAAAATTAATATCACTGAAATGAAGTTTTCTCTTGTTCCAGGGCAATAAAACTAAGAAATATTGCAAGCATAGAAACCAGTCCGGATCTTGTTAATTGCCGATTCACTGTTTCATTCCTTCTTCTCACAATAGTGGTGAAAAAAATCGTTTTATGGACGTTTTTAAAATGTTGGAGTGAGATGTGGAGTGGGTGCATGGGTCGGTGTTATTCTTCATGTCAGAAGTTGGGTTGATACAGTACCTAATGATCATACGATACAATCTGCATGTCAGTATGTGTTTATGAAAGATGGCCAGCATTGATCTAAACATATTCATAGGCTCTTCTGTGGAGAAATTGGATTTTTTTCTTCTCTTTCCCACCAATGGTATAATGAAGAAAAGTTCTTTCTCGGTTGACTTACTAATAAATAAATAAATCCAGTCGGAAAAGTTTGGTTCATGACATAAGGGAGTTTTTTCTTTTTACTCTGGACTCGGAGCATCTCCTCTGCTATAATGGTATCGTGTTCTTCGTGGTCCGTCCGGCGTGTTGCCGACAAGTCGGCAATTGTGTGTGCCGACAGTACAGCATCCCTTCCTGCTACGCTCTTGCTTCACGTATTTCTCCTTCGCGAAATGACAGACAGCTCTCGCCAGTCTTATAGTCTGCCTTTATGCTATGCTATCATCCACACACGGCCTACGAAAATCCCTTCATCAGATGTTGCTGACATACCTGATGACTTTGTCGTCCAAGGTACAAAGGCTGCCTCAAAACGGCAGCATTAGATGTCCACCCTGTTGGACCAGGGTTACAATAGACCCTACACGTCTGCCTATACGATTCGTGAAAGGCAAACGACTAGAGAAATGGAGACTTGGTTGGGAAGTCGACAGCCTCACGTAGCTCACAAAGACTGATAAGACGTAAAGCCTCTCCAATCCATCCACTATTAGGTACACATTGCCACCATGTCTGTGGATTTCTCTATATAGGTTATTGTCTGGACACTTAGAGGCACTGTTCGTACTGGGACAGAGACAGAATGATATGTAAACTCGTATTTTAGTGTGATAACAGTCCTTTAATTAGTGTACTCCTGCTTGAAATAGCTGAGAGTTAGTGCAAGTGCTTGGCATGGCCGTGGTGACGTAGGAAACGTTTACGTCGCTAACACCTGTCAATCTGCGATCTAGTTTTTTTCACGTCACGTATCCAACGTTTCGTTCTTACTCTTAATCAGGCTTTACTCCGACTCCATTAGAGTGCAGAGCAGTAACATATTATGAGTTATTCTTCTCGGTCTGCAGTTGTCTTTTTATGGTGTTTACTTTTATTCTACAACTACTGCCATTACTCACCAACCATATGGTTGTTTGGCCCTACCTCTCTTGTTCCGTCTCCCGGTCTGCGGGGTTGTGCAATTCTCGTACTTACACCATTTTCTTGGCTCTTTTCCCAGGAAAGAATGTCGCATCTTTTGACATCGACCACAAACATCATCTGAATGATTTTCTTCAGCCTTTTGTTACCTTCGTAACGACATCTCTGTTCGGCAACACCAACGTCACTTAAATGTATGTCCATCGTTTGTTTGTCATCTGAGGAGTTGTAACACCTGCAGATCAGTTCTTCTTGAACAATTCAATGCATAAGTAGAGCGAAGAATAACGAAGCCTGTAGAAATTTTTCCGTGTGGCCATGAAGCAACCTAGAGGGCTTCACCACCACGGTCATCGCGCCCTTTTTTGTAAATGTGTGACAATCTACCACACGATAAGATGGATGTTCACTTTTGGACTGAGCTATGCATGTCGTAAAGTGGAGACATTTATCTTTCAAAAGGCACGAAAAGCTTGAAAATAGGAAAAATAGTGACAAAGTTACGATACACGGAAGAAAAGTACTTACTGGCATGACGTTTTGAGGAAATGGATTTTGATGTTTAGGCAATGAGTTTATGGCAACACCGTTTTGTCATCATGGTGGCCATTTTGAACGTGGTATATCAGCTCGGCTGCCCAACTGGACGGCTGCCAATAGACAGCTCAGGAAAACACGAGTTTGTGCTATAAGCAAACGGATGTAGGTACTTATATCTACCACAATCTAACTATTGACATGCCTATAAGCAAACGGATGTAGGTACTAATATCTACCACAATCTAAATATTGACATGCCTATAAGCAAACGGATTTAGGTACTAATATCTACCACAATCTAAATATTGACATGCCTAACTTTATTTGACCAGTAGCTCGACATGAGCTAGATGACGCCCGTCACATTTTTTTGCGGAGGATTACATATTTCCTTTTCTACACAGCGTGCTTACAATAGCTACTGATGTGATATTTAGAGTCGGCCCTGACCGGTTCGTGATGCTCAGTTGATCTTATAACAGAAGCTTGATTAACAATATTGATGTACAAACTTGGTTGCACTTGCCAGTTAATAACTTTGCCGCATGGGTTTGTAAGGCCCGCTAATATATCAAAGAAACCAAAGATGCATTGTGTTAGAACATTTGTCGCCTCCAGTGAATCTCTTTCCATGTTCTGGTGTTGTATTTATTGAACGGCTTTGACAGGATCACACGTCTTTGATAGGGCATAGTGAGACTAAATCACGTCCACATGAGTCTTCTCGCGGTCATTGAAACACCGATAGCTTTCAATGTCAGCTCCACCAAAAGATTAAAATATAGCACCATACGTACAGATATTCACACATCGTGTTGAAACACCGATAGCTTTCATTGAGCGCTCCATTTAGAGAGTAAAATATAGCACCATACGTACAGATATTCACACATAGTTTTGAAACACCGTTAGCTTGCACTGTCACCTTCATCAAGAAAATGAAATATAGCACGCACCATATGTTCTCATATTCCCACCTCGTGTTGAAATGCCGACAGCTTTCACTGTCAGCTTCATCAAGAGTGTAAAATATACCAAGCACCACATATATAGATATTCACAAATCGTGTTGATATGCAGATAGCTTCTACAGTCAGCTTCATCATGAGTGTAAAATAAAGCAAGAACAACAAGCACAAACATCCACAGAGAGTTAAATATAGCAAGCACCATACGGGCAGATATTCACGGAGAGTTAAATATAGAAAGCACCATACGTACATATATTCACAAAGTGTAAAATATGTTTGGAACATTGTCTAATGACCCTATGAGGGCATCCTCTGCAGGAGAATTGTATTGTGCTCAAATGTGCTGTCGATAATCATCATTATTATACAACCTTTCTTCATAATGGCGCTGGGAGGTGAACAGAACAGCTATCGCTCGCCTCAGGAATCGTCCAGAGAGCCCAACAAAGAAACATAAATCTTCCTACAGTGGAAGAAATAAGCAAGATAGAGGAGTAATGCAAACAGGTCTGGTGGCGGAACTACCATAACTAGGATAATACACTCGAGAGGTAGAGAAGACCAAACAAGGGGGTCTAGATAAGAAAGCCACCCGCCCTCTGATATAGACGAGGTCGACCAGATCACACGAGAATCAGAGTGGTGCGTGTAGGGGGAATGTGGGTGTAGGGCAGTGAAATACTCCCTGATAGGACCAACGTGGGAGGTAAGAAGGGGAAAGAGAAGGTGGTGACAGGAACTAGTGGTGAGTGGTGGGATGGGTGGTTTCAAGGGTCCGCAGCTAAAAGCAGATCTAAATCTGTGTGGGCGACGAGGCAGAGACAAGTGGGGTCAGAAATGGAGGAGACAGATAAGATGAGCAGGGGAATTGGGTTGGTTGGTAATAACGGACAGATGAAAGATGTCGTCATTGCAAGAAGAGACTTTGCACAAGTATAAGGTGGATGTTACGTGATGTGAAAGAAGTACACAGTAGAGGGAGGGTGGGATGTATGAGAGAGAAATAGAAGGTGGAGATTAGCCATGGGAGATTAGGGGAGTAGGAGGTGAAAGCGTGGAGATGACATGGATAAGGGGGTTGAGTAACGTGGGTAGTCTAGTGAGGGAGAAGATGGGGTGGGGGAGACATAGAAGCATCAAAGACCATATGGCTCAAGAAGGGTAGAGCCGATCCGAAGAAGTGAGCGTGGAGATATACCGCGCTCAGCAGGTGGTCAGGTCAAGAGTGGGGGATCAATTATGGATGACAGGGACATCCATTATTGAGGTGGGGGAAACCTGCGCCATCCCACAGACAGATCGAAGCCTAGCCCGCCAGGCTCGGTCTTCACACGAATCAGCCGTGCTTTTGTCCTGCTGTCTGTAGGCGTGGGCAATTGGGTCAAGGGTTTCGGACTTAGTTTGGTATCGACCCGTCCTCCAACAGGATGGGGCTGCATGCACAGTTGAGACAGTGATTGGTGAGGATCCGCCTGCTGCTGCGGTACAGCCACCTCACGGATGAGCAGAGGTGCAACTGACCTTGTAGGATTCCACACTCCCTGCCGTGCGATGTGCTGGTGTTACGCATGTAAGTATCGACTTTGGCACCCTGTAACAGTCTTGTCCGTGTGCGAGTTGTCACGTCTGTGAGAGGTTCCATGGTGTCGAACGAGTCACCGGGGTTTCCTGCAGACATCTTCGTTGTGGCTCGGTGCTGTACTTGGCAACAGTGGGAGCAGATCGATGTGTCTATAAAGACGCCACCAGCTGCACGCAAAGTCACGAGTAACTACTACCTTGATCACTTCCTGCAGTGGTGTCGTCTTACCTGCTTGGTGCACTGCCGAAATTACATGTATACATATATATTCATCCTGTCACAAGAGCGCAGAACTTGGTGGTGTGTTATCTTCTGACCTGGACATTACCACCTACAGACCTGCCATGAAGTTTTATTAATCGTATCCGAGACTGCGGGATAGAGAGAGGGTGACAGAGGGACTCCCCAGCGTTGAGTCGAAATTGCGATGCATGCCAGAATAAGAGGTTGTCTCGTAGATACCCGTATGGAGAACAGAACGACGAGAATGCTGCACGTGACAGTTGATGCGCAAAGCATGAAAACGCACGACTAACGTCGATATCTGTTCACTTTTGACAATGTTCACGCGCGTAGCAGCGTGAGTGAGTGCGCGCGCGTGTGTGTGTGTGTGTGTGTGTGTGTCTGTGTGTGTGTGAGTGTGTGTGTGTGTGTCTGTGAGTGAGTGTGTGTGTGTGTGTGTGTGTGTGTGTGTGTGTGTGTGTGTGTGTGTGTGAGGGAGAGAGAGAGAGAGAGAGAGAGAGAGAGAGAGAGAGATAGTGATTGATTGATTTTTTATTTATCAAGGAAATTTTTGGCATTTCTGCCTATCTTACAAATTTTCCTTGCTCATAAAGAAATGAAAACATGGATAGATAAGAAAAAATACACAGTAGCTAATCTGTGTTCAACAGTTGGTAAGATGAAGAATATGATCAACAATGACAAAGATTTTTAGTAGATGCCTTTGACAACTGTCAGCTCAGTGAGTCTTCAAGTTCAAGCAAAGACGTGTCATATGTACAGGGGACAACATTGAGATCATCTGAATAGATAATCACGTATGGATGCTTTAAAAGACTTCATGGAAGTATTCTACCTTAGGTGCAATGGGAGTGCATTCCATATCATAACACCTGAATATGTAATACTGTCTTTGAAAATGTCTACTCTAGGTTGTGGTAGAATGAAAGTGTTGCGAGATAGTGAATGGCTTGTTTGGGGACGAATGAAGAGATCAGTAAGAAACTTTGGTGCTCGTGAATGAGCAATTTTGTGCATAAGGATGCATTTATTGAGGACGAGGTGTTTTTGGAAGGGTAGTAAGCCAAGATGTCTGATCTTTTCATCCGTAGACAATGTTGACTTGGCAACTCGTTTGTACAGTGATTTAATCTTGTTCAAGTGCACTGCCTTGGAGCCATCCCATACAACAGATGCAAAATTAATATGGGAATTTATGTGTGCGTGAAAGTATTGCACACATACACAAAACATACATGTACATACACATTCTCTCTCTCTCTCTCTCTCTCTCTCTCTCTCTCTCTCTCTCTCTCTCTCTCTCTCTCTCTCCGTTTGGTCGGTAGGTCGGTCTACTTGCCTACCTGCATGTCTGCCTTAGTCTTGCGTTTGCAATGTAGCCTCAAAGCAACTTAGACAGGCTCTAGTTTGCTCAAGGTACAACTATTGTCAGCCATGTACAGTGCATAATTATTGTCTCTGACCTGCGATATTAGGTGGGGAGTGGCTCATCCTGAATGCTGTGTAGAGAGAATGGTGAAAGACATTTAAACACACGTGAACTCAAGGCTCGATTCAGGGGCAGCATGCATACTGGCGACAGCGTTATGTCATGCTATATACACAGTGATATTGGTCCCTTCTTAGACTGACGAAACGGTTGCGGTACCCAAGATGCGACTGAGCTGTGGACACTTTACAAAAGGCAGAAGCAGCCATAAGTCAAGGCTGAAACGGGCAAGCATCATTGCTGTCGTTCCCATTCCTCCCATTGCGAAGTCTGATTATGGTCTATTTTCGAAAAATAAGCCATGTAGGGGTGTGTTTCAATGTGCTTTCTATGGGCAGAGAAAATGCTGCTTGTCGCCGAAGTGTTCCATAGGCGATGCTTGAGGCGCAGCGCATCCTTGTGATCCACTAGTCAAAGTTACCAACTCAAAGGTCATTTCAAGGGCAAACCTCCCAAGCACGCACACTCTACGTTACAAGGCATATACCTCGCTGGCTGAGGCGTGTTCGTAGGCTGAACGCTGGAAGAATCCCAAAGGACTTCCTATTATGTATGTATGTATGTATGAATTTTCATTTTTACTGCGCCATTATCACGATAAACATGCTCATGGCGCGACAAGACGAAATAAAAAAGTTTTGAGGCCAGTTTTAAATGCGGCCAAGGATGGACTAGCCCTCAGACCCTCAGGAAATTGGTTCCAGAGTCTCGGTCCAACAACGCTGAAGGAGCGGTCACCGAAGCTCCGTAACCTTGTTTGTGGGACAATCAAGAGTCTTCTTTTTGAGGAACGGAGATTCCTTGTGGGGTTGTGAGGTCTAAGGAGTTCTCCGAGGTAGGTTGGGGCTTCGCCAGATTCACACTTAAACACGATGGAGAGGGTATTAAATTCCACCCGTTGGCGAACTGGAAGCCAATGAAGGTCACTGAGCACAGGGGTTATGCGAGCCCACCTCGGCAGTCGCTTCACTACCCTAGCTGCAGAATTCTGAAGACGCTGAAGTCTCTGCAATTGACCGTTGGTTGCAGCAGTCAGCAAACTGTTGCAGTAATCGAGATGGGACAGCACAAGGGTCACCACCAGAGCCGCTGCAGTCTTTTCAGTCAGACAATCCCTGATACTCCAAATGCGGTGTAGGTGCATGTTTTATTCTATGGCGGACTAGAAACAAGCAGGAGGTCAGCTGGTCGTCCACAACAGAGAAACCAAGACGTCTGCAAACGGGACCTGAAATGGCCTGGCAAGACCATCTCGTGCTAGGACTAGGAGGACATTGCCAGGAAACTCACCAGTCGGAGAGATGAGGTCCAGAACAGACTGAGGGAGGGAGAGATGAGACTCAGGAGGTTGGAGGGTGAAGACGCACTCGACGGAGGGCCAGGACGGGTTGCATCGCGATGACGTCAGCATCGCTGTGACAGGGGCTGCCACTCAAGGACAGGACTACACAGTCTCAGCAGGATCTGGAGCCAGGTAACAACTCCAGAGCCAGCATCCGTGGTCGAACACGACTGATGACGGGGTACATGCATTGGGGGTTAGCATCCACGCTGCTTTACGGGTTTCAGGGAGCTTGTTCATTAGGTATCACAATCTATTTCTAAATATGTAAACAATTTGTTTACCCATTTTCCTCTTTGCTTTCCATCCACATCCCAAATATTTCTCCCATTCTCTCTCTACTTTCACTGGGAAAAGACAGGGCGTAAATCTCCAACTATGGCTCTGTTTCAATCTTGTTTTCCAGGACTTTAGTAGAGAGCCGTCATCCCAACCTATCGCCCTGGATTCCCAACCCAAGCGAGGAAAACTGAAGGTGACCTTCGCCGCGTCACCGAGAAACAAAATGGCGGCCGTCAAGGCTCCGAAGCAGGTGTCCATACAGGTGACAGAACCGACCCCTAGGAAGGATAAGGTCAAAGACAGGGTGAAAAAAGGTCCTGTGAACTTTGATCTAACCCCGGCACGTGAACCTCGCCAACTTCCGGGTCTCGTTCACGTCTACATACCACAGCTCCATCGACAGGTAGGAGTCACGCCATCGTGGTTGTATGCGTGCAATTCTAATTGTGTCTGCATGTGGTTATTGAAACGCACAGTCGGGTTAACGTTCAGTGAAACGTTTCTAGTCGCTTCATTCACGTATGCTAATGCTCACAGCAACAACGTAACGGTAGCAAATAACAGTAGTCATTAACTTTTGTTGACGGCAACAAAACGCATGCAAACGAATGCCCTTTTTTGAAACTGTATGCACATTTAATTGATTCGGCAACGTTCTAAATGAAATAAGTTTTATGAAGACGGCGGCGAAAGTGAAGCGATCATTGTCACTTAGGGTGTGTGCTTTTAAAAGTCATTATCTCCATTTCAAAATCGAGGTCGTTCGTCTGTGTCGATGGAATGCCAGTGACGATATTGATGCAAAAAGACAACAACATATCTTGTGCTAGATGATACATATCAAAATAATGCGTCATTAAAATCAAACTTTGATTACTTATACAGACATGCATTTTATCGGTCGACGATGATATGTGGCGTGAAAAGATGTAATGATGACGGTAAAGATGGCGGCGAGACGGCGAGGACGCTACTGCCCTGTCCTGTTTCAGGCCACAGAGAAGAGTCTGTCCACACCCCTGAGCGAAGCCCTGACTGCCGTGGTGGAGGCAGGGCTGGGAGACAGGCTGGACAAGTCCCGTACTCCTGCTGTACAGGCTGCAGACAAGGTGACCATGTTTCTCTCCTTTGACACCCCTACTCTTCAGTACTGGTGGCGGCAAATGTAGGTGAGGGATTAGTTGTGGATCTCTGATAACGTGGTTCCGTCTCGAGCTTTTTTTAAAGGGGTTCCAGACCAGTGTCTAGAGATCTCACCCGCTCTCGCTTGTGGGATTCGAAGCATGACGTATCTTCGAGTTGCATCCTTATGCCTGGTGCTTGACTCGCATTGCTTCTCCCCACCCAGGAGTAAAACCGGGTACCTGTGTGGGAAGCAATGGCACACTGCAGAGCGATTAACTCCTCTATGCGGCTGTGAGCCAGCATCGAGCTGGAATACTCCCCGGGGAGTGGAGATAGTGACTGTGTGTATAATTTATGTCTGTCACTAAGTTTGTGGTCAGGTGCCGCAGGATTGGTCAAGCGGCCCAGTGGTCAGGCGGCCCAGTGGTCAGGCGGCCCAGTGATCAGGCGGCCCAGTGGTCAGGCGGCCCAGTGATCAGGCGGCCCAGTGGTCAGGCGGCCCAGTGGTCAGGCGGCCCAGTGATCAGGCGGCCCAGTGGTCAGGCGGCCCAGTGATCAGGCGGCCCAGTGGTCAGGCGGCCCAGTGATCAGGCGGCCCAGTGGTCAGGCGGCCCAGTGGTCAGGCGGCCCAGTGGTCAGGCGGCCCAGTGGTCAGGCGGCCCAGTGATCAGGCGGCCCAGTGGTCAGGCGGCCCAGTGATCAGGCGGCCCAGTGGTCAGGCGGCCCAGTGGTCAGGCGGCCCAGTGGTCAGGCGGCCCAGTGGTCAGGCGGCCCAGTGGTCAGGCGGCCCAGTGATCAGGCGGCCCAGTGATCAGGCGGCCCAGTGGTCAGGCGGCCCAGTGGTCAGGTGGCCCAGTGGTCAGGCGGCCCAGTGGTCAGGCGGCCCAGTGGTCAGGCGGCCCAGTGGTCAGGCGGCCCAGTGGTCAGGCGGCCCAGTGGTCAGGCGGCCCAGTGGTCAGGCGGCCCAGTGGTCAGGCGGCCCAGTGGTCAGGCGGCCCAGTGATCAGGCGGCCCAGTGATCAGGCGGCCCAGTGATCAGGCGGCCCAGTGATCAGGCGGCCCAGTGATCAGGCGGCCCAGTGATCAGGCGGCCCAGTGGTCAGGCGGCCCAGTGATCAGGGGGTAGAGTGTGAAGCAATTAGAGACCCGGACGTGGCTGGCAAGTCGCCACATAAAAGCACATCATGACCTTGTGCTACCCTAGATGTTCACGGGAGATACTGCTCGATGTGGCGCCACATAAAAGCACATCATTACCTTGTGCTACCCTAGATGTTCACGGGAGATACTGCTCGATGTGGCGCCGAATTACACCTTTAACAAGCCGCTTCACTCACTTTGCGTCACTCAACACATGGTGAATGGATTGCAGTTGTATCGGGGGATGGTACACTGCAGGCAAGCAGCTGGAGAGTATCAGAATTAAATACTCTCCATGGAGTAGTGATTTACTGGCGATGTTCTTGTAAGCTTGTATAGTGTTACGTCGTTCAGGAAGACGTTTCCGATCTCTACCACCATATGGATACAGCGTCGACTGCAATTACCTGACTAGCAAGTAAAAGATCGATGATTGAGGCCTCCAAGTCACGGATAATATTTACATATACTTTCTTGACATTTTGTGGTATAGTTGCAACCAGAATACTTTGGCGGCTGTGGTTGTGATTGGAGCGATGACATATGGGTACCTAGTTCGGCCTAAATGAGGTAAGAGTACATATATACTGCTGAGTGAACTGATAATACATGCACACACACACGCACACACACACACACACACACACACACACACACACACACACACACACACACACAAAGGATTCATGGTCACGACTGTGGTGACACGTACGATGTTTGTAACGACAGCATCAATCAGCAAGAAGCTGTGGTTATTAATGTGGATACCGAGTGAGGGGTTTATGAAAATCAAGGAAGACTATGACACTGGTTCAAAGTGGTCGTGCAGCCGCATAATTATGATAATATATGGCCAATTTCAGCCATTTGACGATTTACCGACAAGCTTGCCAGACATGAACCACGGCCATAGATAATACTTTCACAACCTTTATTTTCTTTTCATATGCTCAGGTAATGTCTCAGCTGGCCCAGGGGTTGAAGAAGAACAAGGTGGGAGTAGACGTCAAACGCCCGGTGCCCGTGGAGTGCTACACCCCCTGGGACAGTTCCCAGCACCCTGACGTCACATTCCTGTGTCCCATGGAACTGGACAGGGTCGCCGTGCAGCTTCAGGAGCCAGGCTTTGCCTGCCTAGAGTTACGTGCCCTGGATGAGGAGGACATCAGCGACACCTACCGAGGACTCCTGGCCTCCGATGTCAACCGCAGGGTGTCACCACGCCTGACCTATGACCTTTTGCACAAGGTGCTCGTCACCGTACTGTCCAAGAAGAGTAACACGAGTGAGTATCTCAGGGAACACAGCAGACACCTTAGACTTTGTATAGTCGGGAATGGCTCAAGGCCTGACAGCAGCATCGTTAACGGCAGCATCATTTCAAACAGCAGCAGCGAGGGCAGTAGAAGCCACGGCATCAACATCACCATTAGCAACCACCCGCACCATTTCCATCATCACCAGCTCAGTGCGACATATGCATTAGGAGATATAGATTCCATTCTGTTTTGCGTCTTCGGTTCTGTGCGAGTCTGTGTTTGTGAAGGCACACTCTGCCCACGCCCTTTTTTGGTGTGTATGCATATCATTTCTCCGCACACGTATCCCAAATGTCGGTTTCGACTTCCCTTTTGTGGTTGCTTTTTACTCCCTTCATCTTTTTCCTTTCCAAGCATGCTTCCTGCCATCTTGCAGAGTCATTTCATTCGGCGAATTTCTTCCCTCTCTTCCTATCCACACGAATCTATAATACAGAGCCTTAAATGTTTAAATGTGATTTCATATTATTCATGTCATCGTATATCTTCAACGTAGATGCATGCAATGAATGTCTTCATTTGATTTCATTAAATTCAATCATTACATTTGTGTCCTTGCAGACCTCTCCTCCGTGAAGCTCGTCAAGGAGCTGACAGATAACGACGCTTACCTGGGACTGGAGTTGCCAGACGGTTGGCGCATAGAACTGGTGCCCGCCATGCTGCCACGCGACGAGAACATGTACTACGTGGCCAAACCCTACCGCCAGGATCCCGCGCCCGGCTCTAACCACCTCTGGCGATTCTGCTTCAGTCCTGCCGAGGCCGACCTCCTCAAGTCCGTCTCAAGCACTGACAAGGGCCAGAGAGCTCAGGCCGCGACCCTCGTCACCCGCATGTGTCAGCGCCACGTGAACCTCCGCGTGCTGCACGCCTACCACGTGCAGACCGCCATGCTGCACGACATCGACGTGCACGTGGACCTGACGCCGCGCTGGCAGCGCTCGGCGCCCGAGCAGTGCGTCCTTTCCGTGCTGCGACGCCTGTTGGCCTTCGTGCGTGACCGTCGTCTGCCCCACTTCTTCCTGCAAGACCTTAACCTCCTGCAATCATTGACCAGTCGGCAGCTGACCATGGCCCGCAGTGCTCTGGAAAGACTGGCGTCTTCGGACGATGCCGTGGTCAGCCTCCTCAAGAGGCTGATCATGCCACAGGTCACTCTCGAAGAAAAGTTTGAGAACGTCGGGTACGATTCCGATTCGTCGACGTCGTCGTCCTCGGAGCCGGTGGCGTCGGAGTCGTCAACGGCCATCGTGTTGCCTGACCTTGCAGACGACGTCGCCAGCAAGGTCGAGGAGAACGGTGAAGCTGTGTGTGGCAAATTTCCCACGAGTTTTCCTTCTGTCAAAGCAGACAGCGAGGATGAGAACGAATCGAGGCAGTCAAGACTGTCGCTTGCCAGTTCCTCAACCCTCTCTGTCGCTAGGACCGAGGACACGTCCAGTCAGCAGGACGCCGCTTTCAATCAGCCTGACGCCAAGAATGGAGAGATTGCTTCAAGACTTTCTGGTGCGGCGTCTGAAGCCGCATTTCTCTTGCAGAGAAACATAAACGAAGACTGAACTCTTGTTCTGCATTGCTTGCTGAGCTTCTGTAGTGACGAGTGTACAGAGCTGCTCGCGCTTGACTCAAAGGACTGGACCATGTCCAAGTGATAGAAATAGAGAGGCTCCTGTAGAAACTGAATGCAGTCTACAGAGATGTGTTTTGTAAATTGTAGGCGAAAATGCATATGATGCATTTCATAGATCGACGAATGCACAGGATCCAGAACATCAAAACTTGTGGTATTCACCAGCTGCCTCCTTCTTTTCCATTCCTACTCTACTTTTACATTTCCCACTCCTTCCAAGACCTTCTCTAACAATCATACACACTCCTTCCCCCGCTTCTCCACCCCCACCCCACCCCCAAGTTCCTTTTGCTTCTACTCCATGTCTTCGACCCGGTTTCCACTCCTACTCGCAGCATTGAGACCATCATCTTCACATCCCATAACTGTCATCATTGCTCCAGGCAGAAATAGCACGTTTTGCAGAGAAAACGCAGAACACAAAGAATGTCCTTGTGCTGACTCAGAAAACTCGTTTGGTTTTGCCTTAGATAATGTACCACCTCAGTGCTTTATTTTGTAAATAAGTAATGCATTATCGGAATTGCCTTTATTGCTCTTTGTTTTTGGAGAAGCCTTCATCACAAGCAATAAATGTTCGACATGTGCTTTTTTGTCTATCTCGTTACGATTAGAGGTGGCGGTACTTACCGGTAATACCGGTAAAACCGGTGCCCATTGACGTGGTACGCTGTACCGGTACGGCCAACTGTACCGGTACCATAGACTTGTTCAGGAGCACTCAGCGCTGCATGAGCGCTTCATGTTGGCAATTGAGCGCTCTTTGCCACTCCAGCTGAACGCCTCAGATTTTGTGCAGCGCTTCACTTGTTAAAGGGGAGGTAAATCTTCTGCGCCCCATGTTGTGTTGATAGACGCGAAGAAAGTGTTTTCTTTGCCACATACATCGTTTATGCACGTTTAAATGTATTCTGCATGAATAAAGTCCACTACTGTGTCATCCTTACTTGCCATTACTCACACATACAGAGCGCTTGGGGCAAATAAAGCCCGTTCCAGTCCCAAAATGATGTTTCTGAGGGTTATTTTACGCATCGACGGCCAGTGCGGGATCGAAGACGCCATTTTTAATGTGATGCAAAATCGTCTGCATCACGTCGGATCGGTGATGCAGAGCGCTGCACAGCGCTGAGTGAATCACGCCCAGAAATTGCCGTTCAGGAGTGAATCACATGCAGCGCTGAGCAGCGCTTTGCATCGCTGCGCCTCCTGAACAAGCCTTATATAATCTTTGCCGGTACGTACCGCAAGGGACATAACTGTCATAGGTCACAAAAAACCATGGCGGACGATTCTTTCATTGTGATGAAGAACGAGAGGGGCAAATAAGCCATATATGGAAGTTTTTTGGATTGAAATAACGGAAATCAGCCAAACAAATTGATGAGAGAGCTGCTGTGTGCACAACATGCAAAACCCAAGTCAAAATGGCAGGAGGAGGCACGTCGAACATGCAAGCACACATGAGGAGACATCACTCTTCAATGTACACTTCAAAACCTCGCACGATGCACTTGAATATGACGTTGAGTTTCCAAACTCCAGTGCTTTGGTTCTTTAAAAAATGTTGAAATGTCTGATTTGAAGCAAAGATGCTTGACTTTAATTTTCTTTTGAATATGCTTTTGTATTACGCAAGAAAACGTGAAAATTTAGTTAATTTACTGCTTCTTTTTTTAATAAAGAAAAGAAAAACAAGAAGGGCAAAGCCCATACGACTCACATGCTTGATCTTGACCTTTATATGACCTTGACCTTCAGGTGACCTTCAAGGTCAAGGTCAAACAACTAAACCTACCAATGACATCATACACTAAGAAATGCTTTACACATTTTTCCTACCAAAATACATTTGACCTTGACCCAAGGTCAAGGTCATCCAAGGTCATGCAACACAAAGCTGTTAATTCAAGACATAGGAAGCACAATGGTGCTTATTGGCACTTTCTACCATGAGATATGGTCACTTTTAGTGGTTCACTACCCCATTTTGGTCACATTTCATAAGGGTCAAAGTGACCTTGACCTTGATGATATGTGACAAAATGTGTCTCATGATGAAAGTATAACATGTGCTCCACATAATTATTAAGTTTGAAACAGTTATCTTCCATAGTTCAAGGTCAAGGTCACTTCAAAATATGTATACAATCCAACTTTGAAGAGCTCCTGTGACCTTGACCTTGAAGCAAGGTCAACCAAACTGGTATCAAAAGATAGGGCTTGCTTTGACCTATATACCACTTGTAGCTAAGGTCGCCATTCTCAATAACGTGGGAGAAAATTGGGAAAATGTGAAAAATGACTGTTTTTGAGACCACATTTATGGCTCCTGTGACCTTGACCTTGAAGCAAGGTCAAGTCACTGTGTATGTTTTTTGAGGCCTTGTCATCATACACCATTATGCCACATTTGGTGTTGATAGACTTAATAGTCTCCGAGAAAAATCCAACGTTTAAGTTTTTTACGCCCGGACGGACGGACGGACGGACGGACGGACGGACGGACGACACGGCTGAGTACATAGACTCACTTTTGCTTCGCATGTGAATCAAAAACCGGTACGGTCCTCTGTACCGGTATCCAGCACTAGTCACGATGCAGTTTAACATCAGCCCCGAGTTGCACACACTCAGCGCTTGTAAGCGCTGGACAGCGCTTGCGCCGTGAAACGGCTTGTTCAGGAGGCGCAGCGCTGCAAAGCGCTGAATCACATGCAGCGCTTTGCAGCGCTACGCGTCCTGAACAAGCCGTTTCACGGCACAAGCGCTGTCCAGCGCTTACAAGCGCCGAGTCTGTGCAACTCGGGGCTGATGATGTCTGAGAAGATGGCTACGTCGACGCTGGACCCATTGGTCAAAACCTCAAGAAGTGATTAACGTTGTCATGCAGAGTGTGACATGAAAATTTACTGCGGTGTAAAGTTGAGTTAAGACGAATGCTAACCTCTAATTTGACTAACAATTATGGTTTTATTTCATTTTTTCTTGACCCTAGGACTGGAGCAAAAATATCATTAATACTTGGATGTTGAAGCTGCAATAAAGCTTTGTGTTGAATAGTTTTTCTTTTGTGGCTCTTTTTCTGAATGAGTGGTGGTGTCAAGTTAAGATGAGACTCCAAACTGTCTTCTTCAAATACAACTAAACTAAAGATTGTATTCAGTTTTTCTTTTCTGTACAGTTTAGACATCACCTAATGCATCATATTTATGTGAAATGAAGAGTGTATCATTACTGTATAGAAAGTTTATTTTGAAATATTTGTGTCACACCAATACTCACCACCTCTGTACTTTTGACCAAATGTCAGTGAACGAAAGGGGCCGATGATGGCCCTCTACCATGCAATTAAAGAGCGGGAGATTACCAGAGGGATTGGAAGAGGCCGAAAACATGAGTGTGGTGACAGCGTACCAGGGTTAGAGCCCCGTGTACAACAAAAACTTCCCCTTGATCTTTCTACATTTACCTGCTGGAAGGGACTTGTGGGCTGCCTGGTGTGTGCGACCGGCTAGACGAAAGGTTTGTAGTGTTGCCAGTGCATGTCCTGGTGTCACTAGGAACACTTCAAACCTGGTTCGTGAGCAGAATGTTTGCCCAGCTAGGAACCGCCTTTAGAGTAATGGCAGGACAGATTCATCACAGCATAATTTTACAATGCCCAGGAACCACACATTCCCATGGAGGAAGGGTCAGCCTGACTTATTAAAAATTTATTGAGGGGGGAAGGGTATATGTTGAGGTAGGTTGGGAGGTGGGGGGACGTAGGCAAAGTATGAGTTTCAGGTAACCATACCTTTTGAAACCAAGAAAGAGAAAGCCTTTTGTATAAATATAGGTTTTATTTACATATTCTGATATGATGACATATTGGTGAATGGAGGGTTGGTGTTACTTTCCTTCCATGCACCACGAGTAGTCCCATATAACATGAACCATTCCTAATTCCATCTTATCAGCTGTACAAGTGGCTATTTTACAGTATTTACAAAAAAGAAAAAAAGCATTTGTCACACAGCCTGTGCAAGTATCCATGCCTGACACTTTCTCTCAGAAATTATGAAAACTCAAAACACTGGTTGACTGCCCATGTATATTCATTTGATGGAAGAAAACGATCTCTCAGGAAAAGTTACTTTTCTACCACATAACCAAAATAATATTTTCCTTAAAATAAAAAAGGCATCAAAAGAACAACTGCAACTAGTGAATGTCATTCTTACATTCAAATATTTCTCCAGTCATTCCATGAAGTATCACATCAAACTATCACCCATGTTAGTCTTGAAAGTACATCATTCAAATGATAGAGAATATGACACAAAAATATTGCTCACACCAAAATGTACATGATCGTACCCAATGACTTCAAAGTACATCCCACCAGAGAAAATTTCTCCACACACTGTTCAGGAGATCAACACTAGATCACCTCATAGGGCCATCCCACCTCTTCAGTGGCACAACACAAGAACATATGTTAAACAGAAGATGTGTGACTAGTGCATGAAGAGCCAAAATACAAACCAAAACCAAAACCAAACCAAACAAATCCCCAGAAATCAGTTTCTTTGATCTGTTCTCACACTTTTCCAAGTTCACAAGTAACCAGGAAGCAGGTACATCCCATTACACCTGAGTGTATGAAATAAGAGTTCAAGACTCTAACTCCAAAAGATCATGGATAAAACCATCATGCATGCATTGTTTTCCCCTTTCTGCTTCTATACAAAATGCCTGAAAATTCATATTGCATAGTTACATGTTGCCAGAGTCAAAATATGTTTGGTGTTGGTGTTGCTGTCTTGTCAAAGGTATGGTGCAATTGAGTATGAGTTTCAAAGGTCTGTGGAGCCTGGGCCAGGATCATTTCAGGAAGAGAACATAGGTTGCCATGATCATACATGACAATGCCACTGGTACATGAAGTCTTGTTCCAATCACAGATGCTGCAAGTAAACAAAACCAACAGTTCACCCACACAGTGTCATGCAACATGGTACAATTTAAAATACAGCAAAGTTAACACAGTTACTCCTATTTCAAAAAACAAAAGGGCAACAATGTCATCTATAAACAGCAGCAGCTGTAGAAGCAATAGCAACATCAACATCACCAACAGCTGCAGCAGTAATATGACTAGAGAGCACTCTAAGACACAAACCTCCGCCAAAGAAGCCAACATTTCTCTTCCATGACCTGTATGATTCAGTGGATATATCTAAGTGCCGGGGTCGGTTGTACAGTTGTATGATTCAGGCAGGCTGTTCTGCTAGCATGGCCAGACATTACGAAGTCTATTTTATCTTAACACCTGCTAACCATCTCCGGGTGTGGAATGCACAGAATGTATAGTATGATGTCATCAACTTTGTGATGTGATAACATTTCTCTCTATGGCTGTAATTCCAAAACTACAAAACGGATGACTTCAAAACTGTCACAGATTGTTCCTTGGGTGAAACCCTGACCTCGCACCAAATTTCATCTGAATCCATTTTGAACACGTAGAGTTTTTTTTCTGAATAATGAACTAACCGAGGCAAAAACATTACCTCCTCGGCGGAGGTAAACACGATCTAAACATATATTTTCGAAGCCAGGGGTAGCTCTGCTTCATACGCTGATGAGATGGCTTTGCACAACATTTCTTCGGTCCTTTGCAGTGATTGCAAATGACGGATGGAGTGCCTATCAGCATTCAAAATCATCCGACATTGAGGAATATGACAATGAGTAAGTCCGAGGTGAGCGAAGGTGACAGCGAAATCGAAGAACGAAGTTCCGCATCAAGTCAATTATTGCTCTCCCAGCCAGCAGCTGAGCAGGATTGGCTGCAGATATAAATGTGTTAAGTTTTTCCTACACGACTGGCTCAAAGATCTGTCTTTCTTTCCTGCTATGCCTCCATTTACAGGAATGAACAGGCTTCATGCTTCTTCGACTAACTCACTAAGATCTCATTGATTAGGTGTCAGTACCAGAGGATGCATTAGATGTGGCTGTAATTCTCGGGTTGAGAAATTTTTACCCTTGAATAAATTGTCAACTTGACTTTATGTGTACAATCTACAATACCAGTTAAATTTCGTATCAAACTTCAACCATTTTCCTTCATGACTGATTAGGAATTGAGTTTTTGGAGACTTTCTGGAAAATGTCTTTCTTAGCTTTAAGTTTAATTCAAACCCGTGTTCTCATTGTGGTGCAAAAAATTTGAAATATTGTCTAGTTTTACAAAAGCCTTCATAGTTCATATTAATGTGATTCATTTACTTTTTATATGATGTGGTAAATTATGTTTACAATAAAATCTGAAAATATCAGAGTCTTATTGTGTATATATTTAAAAAAAAAAAGCAATTTTCTTCCTATAACATACAAATGTGTTGTCTGAAATGCTATTGCTATGGGCAAAATGCCCCATCTTGAATGAGTTTTAAAAGTGTTTTCTGTTAAACTAAAAGACATTTTGGCTCTAGTTTAATCCGGCCTCCTTTAAAAAGAGAGAGAAAATAAAAGTTCAGGCCAACCTACTAACCTTTTTTTTTGCTGCCATTTTACCTTAACCACAGGCAGGTTTCACAATCTGGTAGTGTTGAGAACATGGCTGAGAAAAGTCGGGAATTTTTGACAAACTGTACCAATTTTGACTTATTTTTGTCAACCAAATAGAAAAAGCAGCTATTCTAAATTAAGAATTATACATGGTTTGTTCATCAATGTTGTTTTTGTTGACTTTTTGAGCGTGTGATTGGTGGTGAACGTTAAAATCCGGAGAAGACGCAATTTCCTTCCTGGCCTGCAAATGCCTCGAGTCAATGTAATAAAAACAGAAGTCAGGACCTTTAACGTAATATCGGATGGTCAAGTCGTTTGAATAACGGTTCCACCTACATATCAATGTCACGAAACATGAAGGGGCGGGCTTAAGTTTGGTAGAAATTGAAGAAAAAGAAGAAAATAAGAAGTACCGGAAGCTGTCTGTCCGCTAAATCGCGCCACTCTGAGGATAAATAAATGGCTATTTTCTCCACCTAAAATGCCATTCTTGATTTTTTGGGGGGATGAAATCGATGTTTGGTGGTGTGTAGTTTTGATAAAAGCCGGCAAGCACACCACTTGAAGGTAAAATACGGCTCTGGAGTCTTTCTTACAGATTGCCGACTCGCTTCTGTCTGCGTGATCAACATTCGCAACTTCGCTTTTCTTGTGTATAATACATCTTTCCAAACCGAATGTGACGTTTTACACGCTCTACACAGGTTAGAATGGCGCCATAGAACATGCGGGATAGCTTAGAACGAAGTTTTGATCTCTTTGTTCTCGATCCAAGGCGATTTCATCTGTCTGTCCGTAGCGTTCGCAACCCTAAACATTCGCAACCCTTAAAATTGCGCTAGTCCACTGTTGCGGCACCCCTCTCGCTCAAGCTATTTTTAGAATGCCGTTGTCTCTCAACCGCTGCTCAGCAGTTTGGAATGCTCTCGCAGGGGGTGTTGGGTCAAGAGTACGCAGGTGCTAAGTATGCCGATTTCACTACCCTACCTCAAAACAGAGCATCGCAGAAACACGTTTCACCGTTTTTAGTGCCTTTTGGTCGAGTTTTGCTGTATCTGTCAGCAATGTTCAACCACCACATGATCGACACAGCGACACACGCTAACAGATTTCCGTCTCTCTCTCTCTCTCTCTCCCTCCCTCCCCCTCCCCCCTTCTCTCTCTCCTTCCCTCTCTCTCTCTCTCCCTCCCTTTCTCTCTCTCTCTTTTTCTCTCTCTCACTCACACACGCATGCACGCACACACACACACACACTTTTGGTAAATTAGTTGTAGATGTTTGTTTTTTAAATTTACAATGCAAATGTGTTGTGGAGACTCTCCAGACATCATTTGTGTTAAACTCAAAACTTGATTTTTGAAGATTTTTTTACGAAGTAGCAAAGGCTGTGTGCCCCCTTAAAGCTTGCATGTATGCATTTCTGATTGCTTTTCTATGGCCATAAGTTAGGTTGTACTGAAATTGAAGAAGTTTGGGATTGTTTTCCTTGAAGCAAGTAACTGCGAGTTTGACCCCGTTTTTGAATTGGGGGGGGGGGGGGGGGGGGGGGGGGTTCGTTTGAGTCCACCCATGTCATTGTGATTGAGTCAAATATCTATCTGTTGTGTGGATATGATTTATAGATGTTTGGTTTTCAATTTTAGAATGATTTCTTTATCTAGTGATGACTCCTGAGGTATACAGGAAACGGTAAAGACAGAATTATTCTAAATTTAGCGTCATTTATCTGTCAACCATCCTTCTGATCAATGTTGTCACTTTTATTGCAAGTTTACTACTTTTCTTAAGGTGTACATAGTGTATGTTAAAGATGATTGTCATTGGTTGCTTCCAAACAACATTTTGTAGCAGTTATGATGCACTGAAGTTGTAAAAGCATTTTTTGTGGTTTCAGGATATAGCATCTTTGAACATCAATAACTTTGGAAATAAGTACGTTCATATACATTTTTTTACTGTTTTAGGTAGAAAAAAAGTTGAACTCTTTGTGCAAACTGTTTTTGAGCCCCTCGTTGACTTTTTATTTTTTATGAATGATTGGGTGTAGTGGGAAACTGCAGTATACATGCAATATCGTGAAACCTGCCCACAACTTTTTTTGGGTGCCTAATAAGTATATAGTTGCCAGTTCAGACAGGCAGTCAGTGCTCACCTTTGTAGAAGACGCCCCAAAATCCCTTCTTCTCTGAAAAGACCCAGGTCTTGAGTCTGGGCACTCTCCGCATGTAGGCACAGGTGCAGATCACCAGCAGGCTGAAGATCATCAGCCCATCAAAGGAGTAGACTGCAAATGCACCCACACGTGTCACCCAGCACAAAGCACAGCACACATGACGGATAGACTGACTTTTTTTTCAGTGCCATTTCACCTTAAAAGGTTGCATGTGGGTACGGTAATCTGATGAAAAAAATACTCCATATATTATAAAGCATCTCTCACACACACACACACACACACACACACACACACACACACACACACACACACACACACACACACACACACACACACACACACACACACAGAGGACTTATATAGTAAGACAAATGCATGCATGCACACATGCATGCTCGCACACACATTCCATATTACCCATACTACCTATTATTATTATGCTGCTGCCGCTGTTGCTTTAAGACTATATAAGAGCCACTGAGATAGGTAAATGAACAAGCTGAGTGCTCACTACTGACAATAGTACAAATTTTGATGTTTTCCTTTGCCATGTATATGACTACAGGTATGACTGAAGATGTGAAAATGAGAGGAAAAATAACAGGGTATTCATGACAAGCTATGACATAATCATTAAATTTTTTAACCCATTATGACTGGATGCTACAAGTGCGTTACATCTCCCTTTTAGACTGGATGCTACGCAGACGTCGCATTTGACAGTGGTGTACTTCTTGTTTCTAGGAAGTGTAGAAGTGAAGAAAATTTTTTTAAAATGAATGTTGTCGACTTTGTGTTTTTTCTTGAAGGCGCGAAGGGAGGGAGGGGGGGGGGGGATGGTGCAATCTGGTGCATTCTGATAATGATCATTGCCAGTTTCAGGCAGCAGATTTTGTTACTGGAGATTAAAAAAAAAAATTCTGCTGTTGAGGGGGGGGGGGTGTGTTTCCGGAAACCCCAGAACCCCCCCCCCCCCCCCCTCATCCGCCCCATGGCAAGGTGCTTAACCCGCATTGCTTCTCCTACTGAGGAGTAATACCGGGTAGTGGGCGCTGCGTCATGGCGACCGGGGGTGAAATTCCCCCAAAACAAATTCTCCTGTGATTGTGAGCAAGAAATAAAATTGTTAGAAAAAAAAAAGAAAACCTAGGGTTGATGGTACCAGATGAAATGTGCATGATTGCATCTTGGATTGACGCAGCTGGCCCATCTCTCTTAATATATAATAAAGTCTAGATTGTGTGTCACTGTGGTGTGTTTGTGTGTCATATCTAAGTTCTAACCCATTGAGAGCAATGGGCCACGATCGTGGCTTGACCGGTTGACCATGATAAGCCACAATAGTGGATTTACTATCCTATCCTTATTTGGAACTGGTATCACAGAAGATGAGTAAGATCAGCTATGATTTCACTTGCCCCATCCACCTGAAATGTAAACACACCGATTGAGCCCTTTTCTTGTATTTCGAAGCAGATTATCCATTTGCTTGCACTCATAGACGTTATTCACGCAGCGGCCATTTTGAAATCGAAAACGAGACTAAGTCCACAAATTTAATGGCGTCCAGCGTCTATGGTGAAACCGAAGGCTTCATCATCACATAGACACTGCCGTTTTCGATTTCAAAATGGCCGCTGCGTGAATAATGTCTATGGAGAGCAAGGAGAGTGTGCCTGACTCTGAGGAAGAGTTTTTCCACAGATAATTCACATCAGAAGAAGAAATCACTGACACTGTGACAACAACAGTGCTGGTGAAAACGAGCATAAGTGTGTAATTTAATAGTGGCTTTGAGTTTGATTGCATGTTTACCATGTTTAATGTTGTGATCAGCCTTTGTAGAGGCCAAAAACTTGTGAAAATCCCTTGTACAAGTTGTAGGGGGGTTGGCAACTGATTTTAAATCATTTCTGATAGGATCGTTTTCGTTGTTCAGTGTTCAACGCAGTAATGCTTGCAAGTAGATCGACTGTGTTGACGCTGTTGACGGTAACATAACCTATTTCTGCTGCGTTCCAGTGCTGTCAGTCAATGGATCAAAAACTTGTATAGGTAAATTGTACTTCCAAAAGGGGCCATGACCACATATTTTTAACTGCTGCTGGTAGAATTCTTTTAATCTCTCACTTGGTGTTCAACTGTTTGATTCAGATACTGACTGAATTGATGCCAATGAGGGGATACAAAGCCTATTCAATGCATTTCAATAGATCTTGGGATTTGTGATCATCATTCTGGGGGTCAAAAACAGTACAGGTGTTGGGGGTTTGCCAATTGATTTTCAGTTTCAGTTTGTTGTATTTTTTCATTGGTCTGTTTAAATTCAGCATGATTTGCCAGTTGATTGATTGAATATAAGCTGCTATTATTAGGTAGGGGCAGTCAAAATTTTATTTTTAAGTGAGAGTGTATGTTTTGTGATATTTTAAAAGAAGAACACAATACAAGCATAACACCAAAAAAGTAAGTGGATACCTTCATTAGTTCACGAGATATTGATATTTTAGTATACATGTTTTCGCGCCTCCGATCACAAAATTGCCGAGGGGGCAACTTTCGGTCATCACATTTCATACAATATGTACAGGAGCAGTCTGGAACTTTCAGAAATGCCAAACATGTTTGTGTAGAATAAGTCTTCTTTTTTTTCAGACAGTCTAGTTTCATATTTTGGGAGAAAAAGAGCCTCAACAAGAAGGGCAAAGCCCATACGACTCACATGCTTGACCTTGACCTTTATATGACCTTGACCTTCAGGTGACCTTCAAGGTCAAGGTCAAACAACTAAACCTACCAATGACATCATACACTAAGAAATGCTTTACACATTTTTCCTACCAAAATACATGTGACCTTGACCCAAGGTCAAGGTCATCCAAGATCATGCAACACAAAGCTGTTAATTCAAGACATAGGAAGCACAATGGTGCTTATTGGCACTTTCTACCATGAGATATGGTCACTTTTAGTGGTTCACTACCCCATTTTGGTCACATTTCATAAGGGTCAAAGTGACCTTGACCTTGATGATATGTGACCAAATGTGTCTCATGATGAAAGTATAACATGTGCCCCACATAATTATTAAGTTTGAAACAGTTATCTTCCATAGTTCAGGGTCAGGGTCACTTCAAAATATGTATACAATCCAACTTTGAAGAGCTCCTGTGACCTTGACCTTGAAGCAAGGTCAACCAAACTGGTATCAAAAGATAGGGATTACTTTGCCCTATATACCATATATAGGTCAGGTATCCAATCTCAAAAACTTCAGAGAAAATTGAGAAAATGTGAAAAATGACTGTTTTTTAGACAACATTTATAGCCCCTGCGACCTTGACCTCGAAGCAAGGTTAAGTCACTATGTATGTTTTTTGAGGCCCTGTCATCATACACCATCATGCCACATTTGGTATTGATAGACTTAATAGTCTCCGAGAAAAATCCAACGTTAAAGTTTTCGGACGCCCGGACGGACGAAAAGGGTGAGTACATAGACTCACTTTTGCTTCGCATGTGAGTCAAAAATGACAAAAACACCAATTTGTTAAGCGGAACAACAGGAAAAAGTACATTTTTTGTCACTTTAATGCCAATAATTCAGAAACTATTGAAGATACAACCACCGATTTTGGTGTATAGACAGATTACAATGTAAGGTTTGTAGACAGTGCAATGTTTGAAAAAAATCACACACAAGTATGTACAAATTCTCCATGATCTTCAGTGAAAACGACGGAAATTTAGGGGGAAACCACATTTCAGATTGAAATATTTCAGAAACTATTGGGAATACAGCCATGATTTTTGGTGTGTAGATTATTTATACTGTTATCTTCACACATATGTGTTAAATCAAGGAAGATATTTACAAATACTGTTCACAGTTCTATGTACTAAACAAAATTCTTGCAAAGCGCACAGTGGGACAAGTTGCGATTGTTAAATTCATATCCCTACTTCAAAGTCATTCAAAGACTCAAACAAAATTGTCAATCAAGTGCTGCTTAAAACTGGTGTACATGGCAGGCAGGTTTGCTGGAGATTCCACTGTGAATGATCTGCCAGAAGAATATGTTGCAAGTGCAAGTTGCGAGCAAAACCAACTGCTCATATCAATTATCAATTATTTACTGATTTATCATTATTATAAAATGTGCTTTTGGTGTTTGTATGTTCCAGTGACAGATGGTGGCAGAGATGAAAGTGGGGAAGGCACAACCTCCGATGAAGACGATGAGACTGAAATTGTCAGTACTGATGTCAGTCCTGATCGTGTGAAATTTGTCTTTGCTTCAGACAGTCACCAGTTTGCCGTAAATACTGTTAAGTGGAAATTGCAAGTTTTTATTTCATTACTTTCCTAATATTGATGACTTTATCACAAAACACCCCTCCTTCCCTCTCCTCCCGACACACTGTTACTTTGGTGTTATGTTGTCAATTTATTTGTGTTCATACATTCTTCAATGCATATAATTTAACAGGATACATACTTTCATGCCAAATACGCTCGTATGCCAGTGACAGAAGAGTTCAAGCAGCCAACAGCACCCCACGAGACCCATTTCTACAGGATTTTGCCTGCAGTTAGCGATCATGTACATTATGGCTTACCAAAAAGAAGTCAAAGTCTTGTGAGTGAAATAATTTGCTGTGTGTCTTAGTCAGAGTACAGTAAGATCATAGAAAAGTTTTGTTGAAAATGGGTGGTTTTTACTTAGTTTGTCCCTGTTAAAATTGAATTTGCAAAAAACACACACACACTCACAATTTTTAATGGGTGTATTTGGCCAACTGTTTATGACAAGATAACACACATGTTATTTATTTATTTATTTTTCAGATTCTTTATCGTGTTTACTTTTTACCAACATGCAGTTTTGCATGTCATATACTGATTTGTTGCCATTATGGTCAAGTCAAACATTTGACCCTTATTTTCAGAGGGGTTTTTCTGTATGCGGTTAGGGTTATGTACATATTATAGCTTGCCAAAAATCAGTAACAGTTTTTTGAGGGAAAAAATTTACTGTATGGCTTAGCCAAAGACTGTACTGACGCTTTATAGGAAAGTGTGGGTGAAATTTCAAAATTTTGACTTTAACATATATGTAGTTTAAAGATATGCTTTTTGGAGAAGAAACTTTAAACAAGAAGGGCAAAGCCCATACTACTCACATGCTTGACCTTGACTGTTACATGATCTTGACCTTTACAAGACCTTGACCTTCAGGTGACCTTCAAGGTCAAACAACTAAACCTACCAATGACATCATACACTAAGAACTGCTTTATACATTTTCCCTACCAAAATAATGTGACTTTGACCCAAAATCAAGCTCATCCAAGGTCATGCAACACAAAGCTGTTATTTCAAGACATAGGAAGCACAACGGTGCTTATTGGCACTTTCTACCATGAGATATGGTCACTTTTAGTGGTTCACTACCCCATTTTGGTCACATTTCATAAGGGTCAAAGTGACCTTGACCTTGATGATATGGGACCAAATGTGTCTGTCTCATGATGAAAGTATAACATGTGTACTACAATGTTATGAAGTTTGGAAGAGCTATCTTCCATAGTTCAGGGTCAAGGTCACTTCAAAATATGTATACAATCCAACTTTAAAGAGCTCCTGTGACCTTGACCTTGAAGCAAGGTCAATCAAACTGGTATCAAAAGATAGGGATTACTTTGCCCTATACACCATATATAGGTCAGGTATCCAATCTCAAAAACTTCAGAGAAAATTGGGAAAATGTGAAAAATTGCTGTTTTTAGACAACATTTACGGCCCCTGCGACCTTGACCTTGAAGCAAGGTCAAGTCACTATGAATGTTTTTTGACGCCTTGTCATCATACACCATCATGCCAAATTGGGTGTTGATAGACTTAATAGTCTCCGAGAAAAATCCAACGTTAACGGTTGTTACGGACGACAGGACGCCCGGATGCCCGGACGGACGAAACGGGTGAGTACATAGACTCACTTTTGCTTCGCATGCGAGTCAAAAATGGGATATGCTTAGTGTTTCTTCTTAATTTCTGGAGAAAAGATAGAACAATTACTGTATTTTTATTAAATTGTTCATTCTATTTGCGCTCTTTTGTTATGCTGTCTTGCATATATATCTGTTAAACTTATAGTGTTATGAATAAGGGGGAAAAACTCAAGTATCCATATCTTTTTCCTTCAAATTTTATGCAGCGCTCTGCAGACATACAAGGGGAGTTCAGAAGGCGCAGTGCTTCAAAGCGCTTACTCAGCGCTGCATGTGATTCACTCCTGAACGGCCAATTTGGGGCGTGCTTCACTCAGCGCTGAGCAGCGCTGTGAATCACCAATCCGACGTGCAGCAGGATGATTTTGCATCATTTCAAAATGGTGTCTTCGATCCTGCACTGGCCGTCGACGCGTAAAATAACCCTCAGAAACATCAATTTGGGACTGGAACGGGCTTTATTTGCCCCAAGCGCCCTGTATGCGCGAGTAATGGCAAGTAAGGATGACACCGTAGTGGACTTTATTCATGCAGAATACATACATGTAAACGTGCATAAACGATGTCTGTGGCGAAGAAAACAATTTCTTCGCGTCTATCAACACAACATGGGGCGCAGAAGATTTACCTCCCCTTTAACAAGTGAAGCGCTGCACAAAATCTGGGGCGTTCAGGAGTGGCATGAAGCGCTCAATTGCCAACATGAAGCGCTCAATCAGCGCTGAGTACTTCTGAACAAGCCTACAGAAACTGTTATGCTGCGCTCAACGGGTTAACCTATCTGGCTAATGTACACTGTATCTTCATTCTCAAACGAAAACTCTTCCTTACGACTGGAATTACTCAATTAGCATGTAATGTTTTCGTACGAAACAAACCAAGATCAGATTGATAGTGTTGTCATACCATGTTCCATGTTCTGGCGCCCAAGTTCTGAGTTCATGCACTCTTGAAACATCTTTGCAATGCAAATCAAACTCTCAGCACCGTCAAAGAGGCCAAGTACCTCGGAGTGACCCTGTCCCACGACCTGAGGTGGGACACTCACGTCTCGAATGTCACCAACAAGGCCAACCAAATGCTCGGCTTCCTTCGCCGCAACCTGCGAGTCGGCTCTCAGGAGGTGAGGCAGCGAGCCTACTCTGCCCTGGTCCGCACCCCCATGGAATTCACAAGCCCCGTGTGGGATCCCTACTACAGCAAGGACGTGGACTGCCTCGAAGCTGTACAGCGCAGAGCAGCCGGTTGGGTTGTAAACCGCCACCGCAAGACCTCGAGCGTGGACACCATGTTGGAACACCTGCAGTGGCCCACACTCCAAGAACGGCGCCGTAAAGCCCGTCTCATCACCATGTACAAATACACCAATGGACTGCTGACGATCAACACCCGAAACCACCCCACCGCCAACCCTACCGCTAGAAGCACCAGACTCCTCCACGCAGCTGCCTACCAGCTACCGTCATGCCGTACAGCCTACCGCCAGAAGTCTTTCTTCCCACGCACCATCGTGGACTGGAACTCGCTCCCAGCCGAGGTCGCTCTCAGCCCCTCCCTGGAAGCCTTCAAATCCCAGATCTAGCGCCTTTCCCCTCCCCCCTCCCACCCCCCCCCACCCCCCCCCCCCCCCCCCCCCCCCCGTTTTATCCCGTCCATATTTCCGCTGATCATCTGGCAGCTTCCTTCTAAATCCTGACAAATCAACCTCTTCGCAACCTCTCTCCACGTCTGCAGAATCTTCACCTTGCTGAAGGCGGCAGTCAAAAGAAAGAAAGAAGAAGAAGAAGAAGAAGAAGAAGAAGAAGAAGAAGAAGAAGAAGAAGAAGAAGAAGAAGAAGAAGAAGAAGAAGAAGAAGAAGAAGAAGAAGAATTTTGACTGAACTGAGAAAACGGTAATTAGTTAGACTGTCATTGTCACACTCAGTCACTCTCACTGTGGTCGAATGTCGTTCTAGTTCAAGAACTTAAACGAATTGACAGAATCGCGTTGGTGAAAGGCAGGCCAAAACTACACGAAATGGTTTCAGTGCACAGTAAAACAAATCTTATGAGAGTAAATAAAATTACCATGACAATAAAGTAAATGTTCACATTACCGTTCGTCATTGTGGACAGTCTAAGAGCCGAAATTACTTTCGTTCTGATTTTGCAGACATTCGCATGTGTGGAACTTCCGGTGGCCGAGAATTGAATCTTTGATTTAGTTACAAAACGAAATAAAGAATGAGATGAGAATATCAAATTGATTATTCTAATGCTTGATTATGTAGAAATTAGTAATTGTATATTTTAAAGGAAAATATGCTAAATTATTTCCTTTTGATTTTGAAGTCAAAATTTTACAGTTATCTCGACCACGTTTTCCGGTTGATGCAAGAGTGCCACAGCCGTTGAGTAAAAGTGGGGTACAGGAGATAGCATACGAATTGCGAGACTCTTGCAACATATTTCAGGTAAAGAAACACTATTAATACGTTTGCATGGTGTTCTTTCTTTACACTGTCGCAGCTACTTCCTCGAGGAAGTGTACGATCTATTCTGTAGAGTGTAGCGAATAGCTCAGCAGATTTGAGATTGTAATACGAGTTTCTAGCATTACTAGTATGTATACTACTACTAGCGGGTTGGTTTTGCTACTCAGGTGAATATCGTAGAAAACTATTATGTGGAGAACAAACCAGATGGATTTCTCTTTATTCATCCTATAATTAATAGGTTAAGATGTAGGATATCACGAAATGCTACGCCTGGTATAAAAATGAACTGCCAATTCATTTTGACATATCTATTGACTTGTTCGTTTTCAGCAAAATGTCAGACCGGGTGGATCCGGGTGGAACGGATGAAAATATCCACTTTCCACTAATGGAAACACATGTATGCAAATTTTGGAAGGAGACAGATGCCTTTCGGACATCACTGAAGCTATCGAAGGGGAGACCAAGGTAAGTACATTTGTCATTATGTTGATATTAACTAATTAAGTTTCAAGGGACACATCATCATCACTGGAGTTGACAAGATTTTGAGTTGATGATGTTGATAAAACTGTGTTTTAGGAGGATTGTGTTTTAAATCGCTTGATTCCTTTAAATTTTAATGTAAAATAAATTGTTTGCATGTATTATTTGCAAGGGCCACTTCCCTGCAGAGTCTACCGTGTCTTTGGTCATTCTAGAATTTTAAACTTATGTGCACTAAGCTACAACTCCATATTATTAGATCAATTTTAGGAGAGAGAGAGAGAGAGAGAGAGAGAGAGAGAGAGAGAGAGAGAGAGAGAGAGAGAGAGAGGGTGGGGGGTGAGGGTGGGGGGGTGGTATTTTTGTATTGATGAAAAGTGAGAATGTTGTGCATGCAGTGCAGATGGCTCTAGCTTGTATGTCATGTTCCTTCATGGCATCAAATAGGCAGTAATCCATGTTTCTGAATCATTAAGACAAGAGTAAGAAATAACACCAGAGCAGGATGATGATGGTGATGTGGACAGTCCTGTTTGAGAACCAATTTTGCTTTTGCTTCTTGTGATCCTCACAAAGTGGACACAAGAAAGTCCAAGCATCTCACGTAATTTGAGCTAAGTTTTAACCATCTTTGTTGACCACGCTGAGGCTGAAGTATGAAAGACAAATGTAGCATGGGCCTGTTCAAGAGGCCTACCGGTACATACCGGTACGTACCGGTAGCCTCTTGAACGACTTGGTACGGCTACCGGTACGTACCGCGCCGGAGAGCCGTTGCGCCTGTATAGCCAAAATGGCTGCCTTCGGGGAAAGGAAGAAAGTCGTCATCACAAATATGCGCTGTGGCACGCATTTCGACCTGTGATTATTACCCAGCCTATGCGAGACGTTACAAGAAGTTAGGCGGATATTGTACTTTTCTTTTTTAAAAGAATAACTGCTCTGAAATAATAACTGGGCAAGATGATAGCAAACATTTCCAAGGCAGATAGCGAAACAATTTTAAGGGAAGCAACTCTTATATCTTACATTAGCCCTTTGTTTGTTGTGTAATCTCCCTTGAAGTGAGCAACGAAATATTCTTGCTTACACCAAGTTAGCACTGTCGTTTTGACATAAATTTCTATTCGAGCGATGCCGAGCATTCATACACAGCTACAGCTTAACGTATTTCATCAGCTTCCACAAGGAACGAGCAGTCTGCAGCTGCTGGTTTACTCATTTGGTTGAGAAGCGCAATCTGCGGCGATGAGAAGGCATCGCGGAAGCCATCTTGGCTACCGTTGGGTCATAACGAGTCGTTCAAGAGGGCACACCGGTTGCTCGGCTACCGGTAGGCTACCGGTAGGTCGTCTTGAACGCACGGCATGTTCAGCAGCAGCCTGGCTGTTTGGTCAAGAAAGAAAAAGAAGAAAAAAAAGTTGTGTTGCGAAGGAATGTGAAATGCCTGCGGATGTGAATGTAATGTAAAAGTGCCTGTGGAAGGTTCCAGGGGCTTTCCCTCCTTTGTCAGTAAGAGGGGTGTCAGAATGAGTCAGCGCCTCCTTTGTCTGTGAGAGGGGGTGGCATTCAGCGTCGCTGAGACTAGTGAATATAGTCTCAGCAACAGGTTGGTCACGTGATAGCCTAAATTCTTCCATAACATGCATACCACCGTTCTGAACAGCCACGCTGAATGCCATATCACATCCTGAGTGTATTCCTCCGCTTGTTGTGATACACTCCATACTGGCAGCCATTTTTCGGTCAGTTCATTTTCTAAACATCGATTTCCCATGAATGTAAAACTTGTGTGCGGTAAAATTCGAATCACAAGAGTGTAATATTGTGAACTCTACTAATTATAAGGACTTTGAATACAACAGCAATATTTATACTTCATTGAGCGAGTTCGGAGGGTCAGAGTCGATCTCTGGTTGTGAATTCTTGTCAGCAAACCGTTAGATGACAACTAAAGACGCTTCAGCGTTTGTGTGAACAGTGATTACACGTACCTTGTCAGCAAACCGTCAGATGTCAATTCAACACTGTCTAGTCTCGCTGGATAAGCAGTGAATCAGAAAATGGCTTTAACTTCAGCTCCAAAGAAAAGAAAAAGAACAGAAATGACACCCAAAGACAAAGTGGACTTGCTTGATCGCTACCGAGAGCTAAATTCTAAAAGTTTGAGGGAGGGTGCTGACATTTTGGGTGTGTCGGCATCATTTCTGTGCCAGACACTGAAAAAAGAAGATGAACTTAGGGCTGATATCGCAGAGGGCTCCAGTCAAGGCCAAAGGAAGCGTCGGCGCTGCGGGAAGGATAAAGAGACAGAAGATGGCTTAAAGCGGTGGTTCGACTCTATCCAAGCGCGCAACACACCTGTAAACGGCCCAATCCTGTGTCAGAAGGCGGAACAGATTGCTTCCCAGCTTGGTCGCTCCGAATTCAAAGCTACAAATGGGTGGTTTAAGGGGAGGTTCCAAGGTGACAAAAGTCAAAATTTTTCAAATTTTCACATTTTTGGGTTAAGATGTATTATGTTAGTGCACTCACTCCTCTACACACTCCAAGTGTCACGTTTTCTGATAGAGGACGAAAAACAAACATTTAAAGCATTTTTGGGGGAGGGGGTGATTGAAACAAAAGCCTAATTAATTATGCATAATGGAACAAAAGTCGTTTCTCCGCTTCTGCTCAACATATCTACGAAAATAAAGTACCGTTGGAAAGCTCTCGCCCAGCTCTACATGTGCCTTGTGAAGGTGTTTACTTCATAGAAGAAAGGTTTTCATTGGTTCTTCAAATAAAGGTTCATATAGGAGTAGTGTTGGAGGCAGCCAATCAAAGCACAGCTTTCAGACTGCCTTGGCTCCGGGCTTGAAAACATCGGTTCTGCACTCGCGCGTCTAAATTGCAAGCGATTCTGATTAGCACAGTGTAACTGCTCGAAGAATTGATACTGTTTTGATTGAAAATCATGGGGAAACGGAAGAATATGTCAGATTATAGGCCACGCAAACGTAGATTTAGAGGAAATCAACACGAAGCGGTGATAAATGAAGACGGAACTAGTTCAACTGCAAAAGATGCGAGCTTCACACATGAAGTTTGCACTTCTCCGTTCTCGCCCCCCACCCGCTCCACAACCAAGCCCAAGTACTTCTTCCTCTACGAAGCTCCAGAACGTGGAAAGTGAATGCAACTTGGCAGGTGATAGTGAAATTACTGGATTTCGATTTGTGGACAGTGAACTGCTGGTGAAGTTTGTGTCTTCACTTCTCTGCCCGAACTGCAAACAGCCCATCGGTAGGAACAAGCGACTTTCTTGTGTTTCGGAGAAAAGAATTTCCCTTGCCTCTGTGTTCACTTTTGAATGTTCTTGCAAACAGACTGTTAGTATGGACACTTCCAAACGTGTAGGCAAGGTATATGAAGTCAACAGACGTTTTCCTCTTGCTGTGTATAGCATTGGAAGACACTACACACATGGAAAGAAATTCCTAGGGAACATGAACATGCCACCACCTCCTCACAAGAATAGTTGGGCTTTGCACACAAAACAGCTTGTGAAAGCAACAGAAAATGTGGCTGAAAGAAGTAAGAGGAAGGCAGCTGAGGAAGCCAGGAGTGCTGCAGAGTCATCAGACATCACTGTGTCTTGTGATGGAACCTGGCAGAGGAGGGGGTTCAGCAGCAAGAATGGAGTTGTGACAGTGATGACAGTGAATGGTCCTTCATCCAAAGTTATTGACACTCAAGTTCTGTCCAACCACTGCACATCTTGTGCTCAACAGAAGAAGAAAATCCATGAAGCAGACTTTGCAGAGTGGAAAAGAAAACACAGTGATTCTTGTGAGAAAAACCATGAGGGATCAGCTGGCAGCATGGAGCCTGCAGGAGCTCAGCACATCTTCAGGCAATCCATAAAAAAATATGGCTTGCAGTATACATCTTACTTAGGTGATGGTGACAGCAAGTCTTATTCATCTCTGAAGAATGCTGACCCACCCATCTATCCTGGCAAGAACATAAAAAAATTGGAATGCTGTGGCCATGTGCAGAAGAGAATGGGTAGACAATTGACAAACAAAGTGAATGAGTTGAAGAAGGAAACCTATGAACACAATGGCAAGACTGTGAGGGGGATAGGAGGGAAGGGGGGATTGACAAAAAAGGCAATATTGAGGATCCAGGGACATTTTGGTGCTGCTGTCAGAAATAATGTGCAGAATGTACAGCAGATGAAAAAAGACATTTGGGCAATATGGGAGCATCGAACTAAAAAGCACGACAACTGTGGTGTCTGGTGCCCCTCCAAATCTGGCAAGGGAGATCCTAATAGGAATGCCTTACCCAAGTTTGTGTGTGATGCCATCAGGCCAGTGTTTGAGACACTCTCTGACCACACTCTTCTGGAAAGGTGCTCTCCTGGTGGATCACAAAACACAAACGAGTCCTTCCACAACTTGATCTGGCAACACTGTCCGAAAGCAAGTTTTGTGGGCCGCACCCGCCTGTCCCTAGCTGTTGCAGAAGCAGCAGTTGTGTACAATGATGGCCAGATGGGAAGGTTGGATGTTTTCAGAGAACTGGGCTTCACTCCTGGCCACTACACAGAACTTTGCCTCCAGCAACTGGACAAAGCCAGGATTGAAGGCTCGAAACTGCAATCCCTGACTGTGACAAAGCAGGCGCGCAAGTCAAGAGCTTTGAGGGAGGCTGACTCTCAGGAGGAAAGTGAGAATTTCTACCAGTCAGGAGCACATGAATAGGTCAGTTGAGTGATCCCTGAGTGTAGTTGTATGTTTGAGCCAAAAGACATGCTTGCAGGACATTAAATAGTGCATCTATCTCAGAATTTTGAGAACTTGAACACTAAAATTGCATTTTCTCGGTTTTCTCACATATTGAAGTGGCGTTACTGTTTTCAAGATTATTCTGCAGCTATTGATCAGAACAACTTCAAATTTTCAGCATTTTCTGATTGCATCAGTATCTACAGGTTGTAGCTCTCTAAAGGAAAAGAGAAATATTTTCAACATTTTGCCAAATTGTTCTTTTTTCTCTTTTTTTCTTTCACAAAGTCAACATTTTGATTAAGTATAGACACTCTAAAGAGGTAGGGTCTGTTGTCTGATATATGGTAAATGTAGTGTCCAAATTTCAAAGATTTAGGTGGAAGAGATAATGTTAAATCTTGAAAACAGCTTACAGATAAATGTGATATGTTCAAAATTATGTTGCATCATTAAAGTCATTTCTGTGCAATAAAGATGAATTCAAGCTTCATGAACTTATGTCTATGTGTAGTATGTTTGTTGTAGAACTTGGTTGGCTAAAATCATGGCTGTATGTTGATTTTACTTGAAATCATGGCCAATTCTACAGGATGACATTTCTTATAATTTTACATTGGAACCTCCCCTTAACAGGTGGAAGAAACGCAACGGCTTGGTGAAGCGGGAAGTGCCGGTTAATAAAAACGCCGCTTATTAAAAACACTTTTGTTCGGTCCCAATGTGTTTTTAATAAGCGGCGACTACTGTATATGCACAATCGCACGTGCGCAAGGCAGTTTACAACCTTATAGACACGTTCGCGCTAAAAGTAGTTCTCAAATGATTTCCTGAAAATCTCATAGATTAGTTTTATTAGAACACCAAATTTGTGTTTATCTATCGGGATAAATAATTTGAGTGAAATAGAATCGCCTCTTTTTACTCTCAATGGTCTTCTGATCATGTTGAATTTTGATTGGTAGAATCATTGGAATGTGGATTCGAAGTCACGTGACCAACCTGTGTCAGAGATAGTATTACATCTCTGTGTTCAGAATGAGGGGGTGGAGGTGATTTCTGCCTGGTCAGAGCTCAGAGGGTCAGGGGGTCAGAATGAGTCAGCACCTACTTTGCAATGAAAGCTTTTCTACTTCAAGATCAGTTGTTCTCATACTCATAGGGAAGATGGGACAGCACACAATTTGTTGTTTACCTTCTTTTTTGCCCCCTAAATAAAAAAAAAAGTTTGATTAGATATTTAAAAAAATTAGGGTTGGCAGGAAAAAAAATGGGTCAGTCAAGTTATTATTAACCACAGTTATTTTTTGTGTGTGGCCTAGTCAGATGAAGTTGGTGTAAAACATTGCTCTTTGAGAACCCATGGACTGGCTGAGGCATATTTACTAATATTATTTTCAATCAGTTTTGTAGGATTACACTTACCCCATTTGGGCAGTTTTTATTTTATGTATTACACCACATTCACATGGGTAGGTAAGCATGTCTGTAACAACAAAACTATACATTTTACAAAAGGAAGGAGAGAGAGGAGAAAAAACCTTCTTTCCTACCTACCCTAACCCCCCCCCCTTGTGTGTGGCCATGTTACATGATGCACAGAGGGGAATGGTGTCCCACAACATTGTCAGGCTTGGAATTCATGGCAGAGACTTGGCTTTCTTCACACTTCTCTGTGGTATTGGTAAGCATGTCGATCAGTTTTCCCAGGAATCTGAAACTTTCCACTGCAGAATGAGCATTTCTCACTAATGCCATTTTCTGATCATCTTGACCACTCTCACCAGAAAGGCGTTTTGTGGAAAGTTAGTCGCAGCATTCCCACGCACACAACTGCTGTCATCACATTATGTTACTTTGATGATTATGCCAAGTTTAAAGTTTGCATCTTGTAAGTTAAAAAAGAAGAAATTGTAGTTAACAGTATCATGGTTTAAAAAAAAGGGGGGATAGTAGTTCAGCCTGAACTTTTTTACTGTTTAAAAATTAAATTTAAAAAGGCTGGGTTAAACATAAATGAAAATTTCTCTCTAGCTGAAAAAACTTGTGTATTTAATGAAATAGTGGATTCCTCCAGTGCTTGTAGGTCAGGGAAAATGGGACAGCACACACTTCTTCCTTGTTTCCCCTTTTTTTGCTTGATAAAAAAGAAAAAGTTTAGGCTCTGACTTCAGGGGGAAAAAGGTTCTGTCAAGTTACCCTAACCAAAACTTGTTGTTGATGTTGTGGTTGTTGTTGGCCTAATTGCATATTGATTTTCTACACATAAAAATGTTGAATGTCTTTACAGATACTCCTTCTACGATGGACCGCCTTTTGCCACTGGGCTCCCCCACTATGGACACATCTTGGCAGGAACTGTGAAGGACACGGTGACCCGATACTATTACATGATGGGATATGATGTCAATCGACGCTTTGGCTGGGACACTCATGGCCTGCCCATTGTGAGTACTAATTAGAAGTCTAGCCTGGTGGCACTGCCAATCAAGAGTACTAAGGGGTCTAACCATGTAGCACTGCCCATCATAGGTACTACTTAACTTTATTGTTCTGCCCATCGGTAAGCACTGGGGGTGTCTTGACTTTCAGTGTCGTTTGACTTTAGTAACTTGTTGTGAGGCTTGGATCATTAATAACATTAGCTGATTTGCATTCATCTGAGTAAGGTGTGTGTGTGTGTGTGTGTGTGTGTGTGTGTGTGTGTGTGTGTGTGTGTGTGTGTGTGTGTGTGTGTGTGAGTGAGTGTAAACATGTGCACGTGCATTTTAGAAGCTTTATGTTTGAGCCTTGAGACTTGATAACATTTACATGAGAGAGAGGGATTAAAGCTGTGAACCAAAGTACTCCTTTTTTCTTTGTTGAATGCGTTTGCAGGAGTATGAGATTGACAAGGAATATGGTGTGAAAACACCTGAAGATGTGCAGAAAATGGGTATTGCCAGCTACAACAACAAATGCCGCAGCATCGTCATGCGGTATGCCAAAGAGTGGGAGGTAAGAGACATCTGAAAGCTCTCCAGCTTTTGTAGTGCATTTCTGCAGATTTTTTCATCCCTCAATAACTTAAGGATTCTTGCATATTTGCAGTCCTTCTGTATTTGTGAATGGAGCATAGATGTGTTGCGACCTGCAGGCTTGTCAGGCCTCAGCATGGACTAGACCAAAAATAAAGATAAAAACCGCTGGCGCTGAACCTCCAGGTTTTGGCATTTAAAAAAAGATCGGGTTCGAACCCGCAACCTCTCGAGAAAAGAGGGGGAAAACACACACACATAAAAACACCAAAAAAACTCAACCTCTCGAAAAAAGAGAAAAAAAAAAAGTTTCAGCGCAGAATCAAACCTGCTCATGCATGACCAAGAGTCGAACGCTCTACCAGCTGAGCCATTAGAGAATTGCTATGACAGAGTGTTTGTAAAGCATGTAAATCCAATTCTAAGCTATCGGCCCAGGAACAATCAACCATATATTTTAAACATGATGGATAGGTTCAGGAAGCTCCTATTATGACATGTTTTGCTTTCCTTTGGCATGTCATAGACGCTGAATTAACACTCACACAGTCACACAGAGGAGGAAGTGTATTATAGATGTTCAACCCAGACATGTGCATTCGTACTCATTCAGTGATTCACGCACACACCGTGTGTGGTACTGCTACCGAGTACCGTCATTCTACAAGCAACGAGTCAATCCTGTTAACACGATTCATAACTGGTAGGTTTTTAGGCTAGATTCGCTTCGAAAAGTTGCAGAAAATCTGATGGTGGTAACAATCTGACGGTATAACAAGTTTTGACAAGGAAAAAACCAAGCAAGTAATCATTCTGACCGTTGTCAGCCATGTTCACCACGACAACGGCAGGATTCTAACGCATCATGAAGAAGGCTGAAATGGTCGGTGTCGGTGGTTGTTGTGACTCTTGACCGGTACTGTACTCCATGCACCTTAACGGTCCGTGTGATTCGGGTGTAATCTTAAGCTTAACGACGTTTATTGGCAGTATTACACCCGAATCACACATAGACCGCAGGGCGTGCCTTCGGATAACAACTCCTTCTACAGGTCCGCTCAGCCAAAATATGGACGATGTTCCCATATTATATTATGATAGTACATGGTATTGGGGATTGAAAACAACAAAGTTCCCTCTTCGATCGTATCTATTAAACAGTGAAAAATGACTTTTTAAAGTGCGAATTTGTATGATTCAAAACTATACAGGAGTTACTTTCCGTGACACATTTTCGTAGTTTTGGCCAATCAGAAATTAGGTCAGATTTACTGCGGAGATTTCACCATGGCAGCGTGTGCATGGGCCAATTGTAAACAGTGGCTACATCAAGCTTTTTAAACTTGAAAAATTCTATGAGGTAGGCTGTGTAGCATTTTAATAGTTCCTAGTGCTAGACTTGCATGCGTGGCGGCTATTATGCAGTCTAGGTGCAGCAAGTTGGGTTATGCATAGTAGGGCTGTCTTTCCAGAAGTAGTCTAACGTACTAGCCTTGAAGTTGTCGACAGTGTTCGCAGATACGGCGTATTCACCCTTCTCAAAAAAATCTCCTCGCAAATGACGTCACGTTATACGACGTCAAATGATCACGTCACAAATTTTGCAAAATGGAGTCTGTTGAATCGTTTTCAGTGAAACACCAAAATGTAAAAAAGTCACTTTCTTTTCAAACCTCGATTCTGAAAATTTGATAATATTGAATGGGACCTAACTTCCAGTCAGTGTGCAAAATCTCAAGGAAATCCGTCCAGTAGTTTTTGAGATATAGGCCGTGGAGACGGGACAGACACACACACACACACACAGACAGACTAATAAAGTCTGTAGGACCTCCAGTAAACCTGGAGGGATAAAAAGTTGTGGTTAAGGTAACCCGAACGACCCAGTTATTTTCTGCCAATCCTAAACTTGATTTTCAATCAAGCATAAAAAAGAAAAAAAAAAAAGAGAAATTGATGGTATACAATGATCTGCATGCTGTCCCATCTTTCCTGCCCTATGAGCACTCAGGGAATCCACTATTTAAAATTTAAAAATCATTTTCAGTAAAAGAAAGTTTACGTTCAATCTGGCCTCTTTTAAAAAATACAAAATAAATTGAAAGAAGAAGTGTAGGCAGACCTACTGACACTGATTTTGTGTGTGTTCATGTTACCTTAACCACACCTGGGGTTTGGTTGTGTGTGTTTTTTTTTTTTTGTTTTTTTTTTTGAGGGGGTTCCTATCTTACCACCCAGGCCATGCCTATTGACAAAAACCTGACTTGACTGTGCTTACATGAAAGATTCGCTCACCAGTAGCAACAGTGGAGATGACACTTTGTTAATTTCACTCGTCAAGATGACGAAGTCATTACATTTCAGTGGGGGGTGTGGGGAAGGCAAGGAAGAGCTGAAAGAATGCTGTTTGCGCAGGAAATCGTTGGACGCCTGGGCAGGTGGATCGACTTTGAAAATGACTACAAGACCATGTACCCCAGCTTCATGGAGAGTGTGTGGTGGGTGTTCAGCGAGTTGTTCAACAAGGGGCTGGTCTACCGTGGCTCCAAGGTAAGCAAGACCCCACCCGTTTCTTTTTTCTTTCCTCACTTGCTTTTTTTTTTGGAATGGCACTGCATACAAATGACCAGCTAAATTTATTTGTCATCAAATAAGTCATTCTTGTGTATTTCATTACATGGGTTGTAATATCTAATGTAGACACTAAGCCTTTAGTACAGTTATTTCTTTAAAAAAATGTGTGTTCGGTTTATTAATTTGTCACACAGTTTTGCATGACATAAATTTGATGCTTCCTTTTTTTTTCCCCCCGAATAACTTGCTTTGGTGAAGGATAAAAAAAAGTGGATCTTTCCACACTGTGAAAAGTATGAGTACTTTGTGATTGTGTGAAAGCAGACACGCCAGGGCAATGTGGGGGCTTGTAAGTGTGGAGCATGAGCCACAGCAGGGTGGAGAGAGGGAACATCATTGCAGTCTCATTTTCCTTTTGCACAGGTTATGCCATACTCCACAGCCTGCAACACACCACTGTCCAACTTTGAGTCTGGGCAGAACTACAAAGATGTGGTTGACCCTGCAGGTAAGTCTGCATGCTGTTTTTCATTACCCGTTGTAATGCCACTTGCCTCTCTGTAGCCTCAGCAGCTTTCCTCAGGCTGAGCTACCGGAGTAGACCCCTAAAGCCCAGCTGTCTTGAAATCCGGAGGCAAGTTTTGCAGACTACAGATATGCAATCCAAAGCAATCCAAAGTGATCCGAAGCAATCCAGAGCAATCTGAAACAATCCTATGGGCATTTCCAGTATTATTTTTAGCCTTTAGAGCGCCGCCGGCGCATTGATGCGCCACAGCGTACATTCCCCAGATGTCCGCCGGCGCATCAGTGCGCCGAGCGATAGTGACATGCTTTGTTTACTTGCCTATCGCAGCCATCGAGTCATGCTGTTCTAAAAATATCACAGCCTCGTGCAGGGATCACGTGGCAACGAGATCCGCCATTTTGACGATCAAGGGAACGTGGGCGAATTTTCTGCAAATTTTTTCACGAAGTTGTGTCTTTGTCGTTTGTGAACGGGATTTTTTTCTTTGCCAGTATGGCGACTGACAAAGAAGTTAAAGCGCTTGTGGAGTTCTTTTTCGATTCTGACTCTCAGAATATGAATTCGAAGGCTTTACTGACATTGATGTGATGGGAGATCCGAGATGGAGGGATAGAGAGGCAAGCACGTGCTTTGACGATGTGTGGTGGTCTGTAGATGGAGACAAGCGGAAGCTTGATTCAGATGAAAAATTGACTCGGCTGACTTCCCTAGCGTAAGTAATTGTAGGATTTTTGACTCACATGCGAAGCAAAAGTGAGTCTATGTACTGAGCCGTGTCGTCCGTCCGTCCGGGCGTCCGGGCGGGCGTCCGTGCGTAAAACACTTAAACGTTGGATTTTTCTCGGAGACTATTAAGTCTATCAACACCAAATGTGGCATGATGGTGTATGATGACAAGGCCTCAAAAAACATACATAGTGACTTGACCTTGCTTCAAGGTCAAGGTCACAGGAGCCATAAATGTGGTCTCAAAAACAGTCATTTTTCACATTTTCCCAATTTTCTCCCACGTTATTGAGAATGGCGACCTTAGCTACAAGTGGTATATAGGTCAAAGCAAGCCCTATCTTTTGATACCAGTTTGGTTGACCTTGCTTCAAGGTCAAGGTCACAGGAGCTCTTCAAAGTTGGATTGTATACATATTTTGAAGTGACCTTGACCCTGAACTATGGAAGATAACTGTTTCAAACTTAATAATTATGTGGGGCACATGTTATACTTTCATCATGAGACACATTTGTTCACATATCATCAAGGTCAAGGTCACTTTGACCCTTATGAAATGTGACCAAAATGGGGTAGTGAACCACTAAAAGTGACTATATCTCATGGTAGAAAGTGCCAATAAGCACCATTGTGCTTCCTATGTCTTGAATTAACAGCTTGTGTTGCATGACCTTGGATGACCTTGACCTTGGGTCAAGGTCACATGTATTTTGGTAGGAAAAAAGTGTAAAGCATTTCTTAGTGTATGATGTCATTGGTAGGTTTAGCTGTTTGACCTTGACCTTGAAGGTCACCTGAAGGTCAATGTCATGTAAAGGTCAAGGTCAAGCATGTGAGTCGTATGGGCTTTGCCCTTCTTGTTTTGTTTTGTTTTACCCTAAAACAGTTTCAGATATATTTCCAAGTAATCAAAAGCTGTTGTATTCTTGAATAAATAGAGCAGTGTAGGAAAACACAGTGGTTTGACCGATGTGTTGTCAGTTGTGGTCTGTAGATCGAGACTGAGAGGAGCGGAAGCTTGATTCAGATGAAAATGACTCGGCTGACTTCTCTAGCGTAAGTAATTGTAGGATTTTTGACTCACATGCGAAGCAAAAGTGAGTCTATGTACTGAGCCGTGTCGTCCGTCCGTCCATCCGTCCGTCTGTCCGTCTGTCCGTCCGGGCGTCCGGGCGTCCGGGCGTCCGTCCGTCCGGGCGTAAAAAAAACGTTGGATTTTTCTCGAAGACTATTAAGTCTATCAACACCAAATGTGGCATGATGGTGTATGATGACAAGGCCTCAAAAAACATACATAGTGACTTGACCTTGCTTCAAGGTCAAGGTCACAGGAGCCATAAATGTGGTCTCAAAAACAGTCATTTTTCACATTTTCCCAATTTTCTCCCACGTTAATGAGAATGGCGACCTTAGCTACAAGTGGTATATAGGTCAAAGCAAGCCCTATCTTTTGATACCAGTTTGGTTGACCTTGCTTCAAGGTCAAGGTCACAGGAGCTCTTCAAAGTTGGATTGTATACATATTTTGAAGTGACCTTGACCCTGAACTATGGCAGATAACTGTTTCAAACTTAATAATTATGTGGGGCACATGTTATACTTTCATCATGAGACACATTTGTTCACATATCATCAAGGTCAAGGTCACTTTGACCCTTATGAAATGTGACCAAAATGGGGTAGTAAACCACTAAAAGTGACTATATCTCATGGTAGAAAGTGCCAATAAGCACCATTGTGCTTCCTATGTCTTGAATTAACAGCTTTGTGTTGCATGACCTTGGATGACCTTGACCTTGGGTCAAGGTCACATGTATTTTGGTAGGAAAAATGTGTAAAGCATTTCATAGTGTATGATGTCATTGGTAGGTTTAGTTGTTTGACCTTGACCTTGAAGGTCACCTGAAGGTCAAGGTCATATAAAGGTCAAGGTCAAGCATGTGAGTCGTATGGGCTTTGCCCTTCTTGTTTTGTTTTGTTTTAGTTTTACCCTAAAACATTTTCAGATGTATCTCCATTATTTGGAGACTCTATGCACTTTTGCATTTTCATCAAAAGCTGTTGTATTCTTGAATAAATAGACCAGTGTAGGAAAACACAGTGAATTTGTTTGTTTTTGTTGTTGTCTGTGTTCCATGATTTTTTAGCAGCTGAAAAAAAATTCTATGGCATTTTCATAAATTGCGCCATGTAGGCCATCCATTTTTCTACTCACCCTCCAAAAATCTACTTCAAAGCTTTAATAGATAATAAATGATGTTTTTTTTAAAGTAAACA